>CABHPQ010168731.1:0-61156 GCA_902168405.1 Peromyscus aztecus
CCTCTGCATCCTGCCCGCCACAAGCGCCGCCCGCCCGGGCGCGGGGTCGCGCGCAAGGGCGGGGAGTCCCCGGCCCCGGCACAGGAGCATCCGCGACACGGCAGCGCTAGGGTCAAGCCCTCCGGCCGGCCCGCGGAAAGCGGCGTCGGTGGCACCTGGTCCCTTCGGAGGGCGGGCGGATGCTGTGGAGCTGCAGCAGCTCCCTGGCGGGGGTAAAATCCCAAATCCGAAGGGGAGGGGAGGCAGCAGAGATGGAGCTTCGAGAAACTCCCTTTCGAGGCACCAGCTGGGCTGTTTCAGACCTCCCGCACAGCGCCTGGGAAGATGGTGCGGGGACACGTCTTCAGAGCGCAAAGCCCACCGAAGCGCAAAGTGTTCGGGTGGCGCCTGCGAGTTGCAGCCCCTGTGTTCACAGCGCTGCCGGGACTCCGTGACCCTTGCGCTGGACAGCAGCTGGGCGGTGTGGCTTCCAGGGAGATGACAGAAATTCTCTCAGAGGATTTTAGAATCTGGATAGCTTTTCCTGCTCTCCAGTTTTCTAAGGCTTTGTAAATAAAACCACAGAAACAAGGTTCCTAGCTGTCAGAGGCATCATCTGTACACCCCCCGCTCTTCCCCGGTTCTATGTACATCCTTTCTCATTTTCTCAGTCTCCTATGATTAGCTGCCTGTGAGATGAGGCACGGCAGATTCTTGGGACCCAGGGGTACCAGTCACCAAGGAAGGGGGAAAGAGCTATGTGCCTCATGTCGCTATTCCCAGAGTTCAAGGGATTCCTCTGAGGTCAGGAGACCCACGCAGAGTCACAGCACGAGCATACAAAATGCAATCTTACGTAGCTATCCACACGTGTGCGTGGATATTTAAGTAGCTTGGGAGCTATATGTATGCCGAGAGCCAGTTCTGCAATGCCTTATGAGTTCTGCACACAAGCTTAGGCAATATCTTCAAGCCACCCTAACCCTGCTCACACCAGTGAGTCCAGCCAGCAGAGAAAAAAATCGTGTGCACAAGGCAAGGAGAGGAAAAGAACCTCAAGAGCTCTGCTCTTCTCGTTAGAGTGTGGAATTCCTTACCCGATTTCTGGGGTGTTCATTCATTTTAACCATAAGTCTTGGTGGCTTTTGGAGGTGGGCCTTTATCATCAGGAAAATACAACATAAGCCCAAAATGATAGCAGCTTTCATTTGGCAAATACTTGAGTTTGAGGACGGAGTGGTAATAACACAGCGACTTTCTTGAATGTTAAACAAACAGACGTGAGATGGACCACCACATAATCACAAATATCAATCAACAACTAATTATTTCAGAGATGGGTGTGACAGGCAATTTTGACCAGCTGAAGTAAGATGCCTCTAAATGCATAGGAATGACTTGCCCTTTTATGAAAATGTGGCTACTCTAAAGATACATGATGTAAGACTTCATTCAGAAAATTGCTCCAAGGCTATATAGAGGGTTTGAACTGCTCCTCTGGTTCTCTGGTTAGGACCATCACTAACCTTCTCACTCAGTAGATTTTTTTTTTGGTAGGAATGATGTTAATTGTTAAAGGTTGTACCTTTGAAACAGCAGATGAAAATGTACGTTATTTTCAAAATTAAGATATTTTATGAGTGTCCTAGTGTTCGTTGATGGCCTTGGACTGGTCGTGTAGCAAAGCTCTTGTTCTGTTTCCCGCTCTGTGTTGGCAGCATGACACATTGGAGGCACTGAGCACATTTGTTTTTGAAAAAAAAAAAAATTACTCTGGTCACTCCCCTACACAGACATGGCTTCCCATGTAAAACTTGCCAAGAGGTAAGGCCCACGGTCCTTATGCCCATATATTGCCACAGTCACAGTGACACAGAGAATGTAAAGTGAGCAGCAACTGTGCCGCTGCCTGGGCTCAGAAGTGAGCTCTGCTGCTAGACTGTGCTCGAAACTTGGGCAAGAAGCATGGCTTCTTTGGGCTTCGTTTTCATCACTAGTCGTTACCATAAATCCCTTAGAGTCCACTCAGCAAGGTCAACGTAGGAGTTAAATAATCCCTAGTTCACTACATTAGCCATACAATGGTAGTTAAATTTTTTTAAATTGTCTAAAAGTAAAGATATTTAATGTACCTAAAGCAACTCAGGTTAGTCCAAACTGTCACCAGTCAGCTCATTCTGTTAGCTCTCGGCATTGGAGCTTCTGTAATAGACCTGGGCTTCTCTGTAAGTCTATATCCTCTCTTAACCAAACACTGCTCTGCTGTGGGATGTTCTGTATGGCAAATGTGTTGCTAATAAAACACTGATTGGCCTGTGGCTAGGCAGGAAGTATAGGCGGGACTAACAGAGAGAATAAAAAGAACAGAAAGGCAGAGTGAGTCTCTGCCAGCTGCCAGCCAGGACAAGCAGCATGTGAAGATGCTGGTAAGCCTCGAGCCAAGTGGCAAGGTATAGATTTATAGAAATGGATTGATATAAGATATAAGGACAGTTAGCAAGAAGCCTGCCACGGCCATACAGTTTGTAAGCAATGTAAGTTCTCTGTGTTTACTTGGTTGGGTCTGAGCGGCTGTGGGACTGGCAGGTGAAAGAGATTTGTCCTAACTGTGGGCCAGGCAGGAAAACTTAAGCCACACTGCTCTGTCCTTTAGACTCCCCTATATCAGCTCTCACCCAGGAAGGTGATAGAATTCATGTGAAAATGTGGAAGCTAAACATCTTTTATTTTCAGCTTCTAGCAATATATATTATATACAGATGCACATGCTTTGACAAGCAGCTCCTACCCTTTACCGTATTTGTCATGATAAACTTCTGAGACAAACCTCAGGTAATGATTGATCAATTCTAGTGCCTCCCTTGCCTTCAAGCTAATCCTATGTGATCTGCTAGGAAACAGAAAGGTACCACAGCTGCATGGGAAGATGTGGCCCTTCCCCATATGGTTGACAGCTATTCTTTGGCAGACAGAAGACAGATCTACCAAAATGAAGGTAGAAAAGATCTCTGTTGAATCTAAGTATGAGGACAAAGAGACTAGCCGTAAGCAGGCAAACCCTGATTATTTGTGAGTGACTAGATAAGTGGAAAGTGAATGAATGTATTCTCCCCATTGAACTTTGAGAACTGAAGCTGCTTGCTGGAAAGATGCAGAACATCTAATCCTGACTCCTTAAGATTGCTATCAACTGGCTTCTCTGTTACTGAAATATTCTTCTAAGGGGTGAGAGATGGGACCTAATTAATCAAAAGAATTTAAGAACCAGGTGAAGTTACAAATGCCTACTACCTCATCCTTCAATTCATTGAAGAAGGGAGGTTGTGATGGGGGAGAGGGGGAGATTGAGGATTTCCTAAGATATGAAGACTTAGGACAGAAAATGTGAATTTCTATGTATTTCCAATAACTAATGTGTAAGTCCAGATATCTTCCTGAGATTTTGTCATTAAATGTTATGGTGGTATTTTATTTGTATGTTAATAAATAAAGTTTGCCTGGAGATCAGAGGAAATAGCAAGCCTTACACAAAAGTCAGGCAGTGGTAGCACACGCCCTTAATCCAACCACTTGGCAGACAGAGTGTCTGTGTGTTCAAGAACACACTAGGGAACAGCCAAGCCTGGTGACACACGCTTTTAATCCCAGTACCAACCATAGAGACCTGGAGGTCTGTACAGACAGGCAGTGACAAGGAAGTGAGGCGTAGCTGGCCTAAGAGCCAATGAGAGGGCAGAACAGCAAGGCAATAAAGGCATGGGTAGACAGGAAGTAACTCACTTTTGGTAGCTGCAGAGCTTAAGAGGTAAGGTTGGTGGCTCTCACTATTTCCCTGATCGCTAAGGCTTTCACCCCTATATTTGGCTCTGTGTTTTTTATTTAATAAAGCCATTTAGAAATCCTTCTACAAAATGTAGAAAGGAAACCACAAAAGCAACAACAACAACAACAGAAAAAAAAAACCCAGAAAACCTAGGAAGTAACTTTTCTTTCCATGCATAGTTAGGATGGTAGAATATGAAGGACACAGAGGTTTCATATGAGACTAAGTAGGTACCACTCCCCAAAATAAAGTATTCCTCCTTTGAAAAAAAAACTGATATTTATACGGCCAAGCCTGAGAGAATGATGTTTGAAGAGACTCGGGGCTGAAAAGCTAGATGACTTTGCACTAATGAGGAATTTTAAATATTAGCATATAGATTGGTGGAAGCTCTCCTGAGACTAGAGTGGAAATAGAGTAGGAAAAGGGATGCTTTGAAAAAAATAGACCAGGTGACTGCTTTTAGAATCGGGCCACCCAGTAATCCATTCTAAAAGTATTGAAGGTGCACTGCACAGGGCACTATCTAGCTCATGATTAGGCAGGATGGGGAAAATAATACATACACTAGTGTACTAAGTCCATGACTACTTGGTATAGGAAGCACTTCTGAATTGTGAATGAGAAATGAGACCATGAAATATGGTCTTTAAAAGGGCTCATATAAACCCCAAAGACGTGGCATCATGAAAGACACATTGAAAAGGTCTGAGGATTTGGTATTACAACCCTGATTTCTCATGAGTGATATCACAGAGGACTGCATACTCACAGAATGAGGTCCAGTGCTTGGGGGGCGGGAGGGGGAGTAGCTGCTTTCTCAAGAGAAGATGCAAGAATGGTGATCTGTCTGCCTTCTTTGATGTTCCAGCTGCAAGGTGATCTTTATCTCAACTCAATTTTTTCCAACGGAGGCCACCAAGATGTCTTTAATGTGACTTATTCTGTGACTGCATTATAATTTGATTCTTCTTCATTTCCAGTATCTCAAATCTTTATTTTCAATATGGTTACCACAAATAAAGCATATACTTCATTTGGTGAAACTACTTTTCCCTAACTGTGCACATATAAAATTAATAGAATTGTCCAAAAGAGGCAAAATAGCTTATTAAATATGAATGCTGGAAAAGAATAGAAATAGTTAATATGTCCTAAACGAAATCCTTCTGTGTTATGGAAATTCAAAGTATTAAGTTGGCAAACGTTAACTGAGACATGCTGGTCATATTCACTGTGTATCCCTGACAATTATTGAGCTTCTCTGAGTCCATTTGCTCTTCTGTGAAATTCAGCTTACGAATCTTAGCTGCACAGATGTTGAAAGGCTTATATTTACAAAATGCTTCATAAATATTAAAGCCTTGGGAAAATCTGAATTAGAAAACATAATCAGTTGTACAGACTGCCTCATCTAAGTCAGTCCTAGGTGTTTTTCAATCTCTGATTTCAACTCAACAATTACTCAGATGAATTCTGGCTGCCATGATTCCCAAGCTATAAGTATTAGATTATTTGCTGTATGTTTTAAGCATTAAAGTACACATTGTTATGTTAGGCATCAATCTATAGATCTATGAAGCCAGGGGACACTTCAAATTATTCAGATTCCCATAGTATAGCTTCAAACAGCTTGAAGAAATGCACACAAGGATGTGACAATGAAGTGTCATCACTTTAGCCCAAGGATCAAGGACACTGCTGACATTTGCTCTATAGAGTCATGAGTACAGGGTCCTGGCCACATCATTTCAATGTCTCAGTTTCTACAGCATCCTAAAATGTTAATAACCTTGTCTGATTCACCTAAATATAATGCAGAGCCAAGGCCATTCCTGACAATCAGAGGTCATCACTACTACCATTATTCTTCACCAAACCAGTATAATCCTGCCATGGTGAGACACCAGCAAAATCTTCATTGATCCACTTGGGAACATATCAGCTGAGCTGTCTGTGCCTTCATGTTCCTTGAGAATACCTGAAAGTCATTATTTGTGCTGTGATTAGTGAGGACCATCCCAAACTAAATCACAAATCCTAAAAATAGTTAGAGAAACAATGGGTCTTTAGCAGTGAAGTAAAACATGGGAGCAAATTGAGCAGATGATATTTGCACATCCATGCTCAAAAATAAAGATATGAATGCTAATTGGCACTCCTTTGCTTGTCCTTGTATGGGGGGCGGGATGATTGACGTAAAAGCAAAGCAGATAGTAGACATGCGAAATGGTTCCCTTTTTCAGATCTGGATCATATCAACTAGCATTTTTAAAATTTGTGATTAAGAGCAAATGAACAAACCAGGGTTTATAACCCCAACAAGTTGAAGTTCTGATTTGTTTATAACCAGACTCTGAACATACTAGAGCCTTGCTTAGGAAGAGTATTTTTAATAAAAACATTTTGCACACCATTGTTCAGAAGAGAGGCAGACTAAGAGTGGCATGATAATGTCACTTCAGTAAGCAGGAGATAGTCACCAGGATTAGTGACACATAGGTAAAACACTTCTGGGTCTCTAGGAAGAAGTAGTCACTAAACAATATTATCGTGGTCATTGAAGAAAAAGGATTTGAAGAACTGTCCACTCTAGTACAGTTTTGTGTTTTACAAATTATCCAGCATTTATCTTATTGTCAACCCTAATAAAAATCAGTCTCCTGAGCTGACAAGATGGTTCAGTGGGTGAAATCACTTGCTCACAAACATGGCAACATGAGTTCAATACGTAGAACTCACCTTAAAATAAATGCTGACTGTAGTGTCACATCTCTGCAATTCCAGAAATCCTACAGTGAGGTGGGAGACAGGTAGGAGGATCACCAGGAAGCTCCCTGGCTGGAACACAGTGTGACAGAAACAAGACACCCTTCCTCAAATATGAGCTGGGAAGAGAAAAGCAATCCTGAAATGTCCTCTTATTGCCACATACATGTCATCACACACACACACACACACACACACACACACATCATCATCACCACCACCACCACCACCACCCACAGCCCATACACATACATACATACAAACCACACATACCACACGTACAAACCACATATACACACCACACACACACACCACATACACATATACACCACACACACCACACATACACATACACACACCACATACACTCACATACACACACCACACATACACACGCACATACAGTACAACACACACAAACCATACATTCATACACATGCACACGTTCACACAAACAAAAAAGAATCTGTTACACCTCAAACCACTATAGTGCTAAACAGTAAGAAGTGAGTTTCAAATTAGTGACCCTTTGCCATAACATCAAAGCAAAAACATATGCTAGAGTTCTAACAAATGTGTGGAATGTTTCTACCAATAAAAGCCAAAGTTCCCACAGGATACCCTAGTTTATGAAGTTAATTAAAGTTTTACAATTTGCATTCTGTTTTTATTGGATATCTATATGAGTCAAAAGAAGTATTAAAGCAAATCATCAAGGAGTGAAAGCAAACTATTTTATTCTCATCCGCTGTAGCTGTATTGCATTAAAGATGCCATTACACACAGCAACACTGACTGAAATGACGGTGGGACACGATAGTGAAATATGATTAGCAATAATGATTTGATAATAAAATGGAAATCAGAAAAGCAAACAGAAGAATATGCAGTGATACATTTCTCTCACAAGTTCTTCCCCCAACTTACTCTCAAAACAGTGTTGTTTACAATTATACAGTATATAAATATCCATACTTTAAGGATAAAGTTTTCAACTACTTAACATCTTCTGATTCAACAATTAAATTTTATATTTATATTTTCATTCTTAACTAAAGATTATTTTGCTTATCACTGTAAATTCTTGGAGAAAGTAGGAGGAAGGCTAAGCAATTTATTTTTTACTCTGTGTGTCTGTGTGTGAAGTGTGCATATGTGTATATTTAAGTAAAGAGGTTTAGTGTCTTGCTCTGTCAGCCTCCACTTTATTCCCTTGAGGTAGAGTGTCTCACTGAACCTGAAGATTTGCTGACCAGCCAGCTCCTAGAATCTCCCAGTTCTCACCTCCTCATACTGGAATTTTAGGCATGGGTAGCCACAGTTGACGTTTTAGAATGTGGAGTCTGAGGATTTGAACCCGGGTCCTCGTGCTTACACGGCAAGCACTCCTACTCACTGAGCCATCTCCCCTGTCCCCATTCAACCCTCTTTCCAGTTTCTAAGTAATTTAATAACCCACTCAAGTTCGGTGGATATCCAAGTGAGCAGAGAAATCAACCCAGGGGTTTTGAACTCTCAATGAAATGGAACTCCGGATAATCACTTAAATTTCATGGAAAGGATCACCAGAAATAGTGATCATTTTCTCATCTTTGCATTCCTCACTTGCTGAAGACGATAAGCAAAGTAGACAGATCATGATTAAAGCCTGTTTTCCCTAAATCCAGTACTGTTCTCAAAGACAGTAGTAAGCAGCAGAGATCTCCTGTTGGAATGCAACTACTTGAGGATGCTCTACATTTAAATTCCATTCAATTTACACAAAGAATCGCAGTCCCAAGTGACTGCCTGTATGAGGTCACCTCATACAGCTATGGAGCAAAGTAGAGAAACTCACTCAGTTTTCTGATCCACTTTATCCAGTTCTTTTTTTCTTGCTGAGACATTATGATTTGCCACAGCCAATCAGCTTAGTTATTTTTATGGAATGTGTATACCTTTTACTCTGAAATCTATCTAAATAACTGGATGAAATCAGATTCCAAGCAGCTCACAAATCTAGGCTCTGACTCTCAGCCCAGATGTTCTTCTTCTGCAATACACTGTCTCCTTACATGTTAAGGATCATGATGCTTTGTGGCAAGGTTTAGTTCACATAATTAGCCTGCTAACCATGTGGTTTGGATTGAAAGAGGTAGATGAGCTAGCCTAATCAAAGGTTCCTCAGAAGTGTGTTGGGACATTCACATTTAACCTCAAAAACAAAACAAGTATCTGATTTTTAGCACTGTAACAGTGCCTTTGGGGCAGGAAGAGCAGAATTCATGAAGCTGTCACATCACAGAGACCTTAGTTCACAGCTTGAGTCGTCAGACTTTTAATCCCAATCTACAATCCTGATGCCATGTAAGTAACAGAAGACACTTGGAATGACATTGAATTTTTTTTTAACTTGCTCTTTGGTGGACCTGGGAACAATGCCACAGGTATGAAGCATAGATACTCCTTTATCCCTTTAATAATTGATATCTTGGCTTAGTCATTGAGGCAAGAATTCATGAGTCTGAAACAGTTTGTTCAGACTTCAAAACAAACAAACAAAAACAAACTAGGTAGCTTAGTGCTAGAAATCTCTTTCCTCACAGTGCTGAGTATGGGAAGTTGAAGACCAAGGTGCCACAGGGATGGCCTCAGTGGAAGCCTCTCATAATTGCCTGTATGTGACTGGCCATGTACAAATCTGCCTGTGGCCTCAGATGACCTTTCCTCTGAGTCTGCATACAGAAAAGGACTCCAGTATGTCCCCATCTTATGAGACACCAACACTATCTGATTAAAGCCTCACATTTATTTCTTCATTCATCCTCAGTAATGTCTCCCTGAATGTACATATATTTAGCTAGATAAATAGATATAGATGATATAGATATGGATACAGGATATTATCAAGTTGAACCATAGGGAAGCTCAATTTTTCAAGATGAAAACAGCTATTTGCTGGAAACTTGAAATGGCTTAACATGTTCAAGGTCACCACTGGTTTTCTTTCTTGCTGAAATATCTAGTTGATGATCACATGAGTTACAACACTTGAGAATAACTAATTACATTTACTCATTTTTTAATGATGTCTAAGCTTCCCAGTTGATGGATATACGGGTGAACTCTTAAAAGTCAAGTTAGAGAACAAGTTAATTTTTACGACTGCATTGTAAATGTCAGAAAGCCTGAGTTAAAACTGAATCGATGGCAAGGATTTTAACCATCTCCTTGGCAGGGCCACCTCACTGCAGCCCAATTCAAAATGATTTTCATACCACAAGCACTGGCACCTGAAGGGCAGACTCTCTCCTCGTGTAGCTAGAAGTAGATCACGAATAAAATACAGATTATTTGGGGTAAGCACTCCTATATATTTTTTAACTAAGAGTCAGAATTTTAATTTTTTCCTCTTATTCATCCTGATAAAGGAACCACGGGCTACAACTCAGAAAGTGCAACAAATCAATTACTAGCAGATAATGGAGTCTACTATAAAGGGAGAGAAAGACAGTTAGAAGCAAGTTGCATCACAGGGCTTTCCTAATGCTGTCTGAACCAGCTAAGCTTCCTTGGAATTTCAGTTCTGCCTCCTTCTCTCCAGCTGGAGATGACTGCATGATGAAGACCAGGGAAATCATGTGTGTCTTACACCAGCACCACATGGCATGGAGCCCTCAGCTTTGCTGAGATTTAAAAAGCTTACTAGACCCTTTGCCCTACCAACACACTGGCTAACATAATCTTGTGATAGGAAAAAGCACAAACTAGTGCTTTGCCTGTTTTCAATCATATCCTTTAAGAATTTATAATACTATGCAAAGATCCACATCAGGCGTGACACAACAGATTATCTTCCATCTGCTAACAAAATCACCTCTTTAAAAAAATAAGTACTATGCATTTCCACACTCAAAGAAGGATATTACACATTCAGGAGGATAATTTTTCCTAAAACTGTGTACTATGCTATTGACTTACTGACAGAGGGAAGGCAAAGAGACACATTTTACAGTGCACTATGTTCAGACACTGAATTTATATGTTTTAATGCTACATGATCCTTCATAAAATTCTATGAAACAGAGATCATTCTCTTCCACTTTGTTCAGAACCTTGTCAACTTGCTCACAATTAATGACTAGCAGAAGTAATGTTTGACCCATGAACTGATCATTTCTGAGACATTCCCAACATACCATAATATGGTATACCAGTTCTACAAATGCTGCTATGTATATTAGAGGAATCTTTGATTACATAAACTGTTATATCAATGTATTAGAGAATATATCCAATACTAAAAATAAGCAAACTCCATAGATCAGCTCTCCAAGGCTTTTAGTTGAGTAAAGAAAGCTAGTTTCAAAATGATACATAATTATAGGACTCCATTGTGTCATTCTCGAAAAACCAGAGCCATGGCATTAAAGAGTAGATCAGGGATTGTCAAGGACTAGGGTGGGCACGTGGTATGAATATAACGGATTACCACTAGTAATGTTAACTAGGCTTATGGAAATTTGTATTCCGAATATTCTAGTGATAATCTGAGCTGTGATTGTCATACCATCCACACATCTGCACACAAGGACATCAAGAGAGAGCAAGTCATAAAAATATTATAGAAGATATCCCCTCCCCCAAGGCTCAGGGATCTTTGTGGAAGAGGGGGAAGAAAAATTGTAAGAGTCTAGGGTAGTCAGTGACAACAAGGTGACAGGGTTCTCCAGACACAACAGAGTGGATACACATATGAGCTCATTTGCACAAGACCTGTGGAAGATCCAGCCAGACAAAATCCTAGCATGGGATGGAGCTGGACAGGAAATCTCACCACTAGCTGAGAAATTATTGGCATTTGATAGCTACTAGGAGACAGAGAGCCAGTTTTCCTCAGTTATGTGATGTTTGGTAGGCTGAACACATACCAGGACAGGTCACACTCCCAAGACTAGTTGGTCAACATACACTAGACTCAATGGGGAAAGAAGATGAAAAATGCAGCAATACCATAGTTGGACAGGAAGGAATGTGAGGATGGAAATGATGGTAAGAAGAGTCAAGAAGGGTGAATGTATTCAAAACATATTGTATGAAATGCTCAGAAAAGCAATAAAAATATTGCAAAAAGAAACTTCACAAGGCTTTTTACCACAAAAAATATTATTGATGATATCAGCAACAAATAAGATTTGTAATGTTTTTTTTAGCTTTAATCTTACACAGAAGGTGATGCCTTTTGGAGATCTGTAGCCCCTTTGTGGATGGGCCCATATTTTGACATATATATGCTTGGAAGATGATGCTAAACAATAATGGAGACTGACACATAGTAGCTTTATTTGAACCTGCTTTATTCTAAGGAATACTGTGGACTTCTCAGGCCACACACCAATATCCTAAGAAGAAGATCTTATTCAAGAGTTAGACAGAGTCTAGATAAGTATTTTTTTTTCTCTTCATCCCTCTCCATGATAACTGGTGACAGGAATTGGTACATTGTTTTAGTGGTAAAGGAAATACAGCAATTCCTGGGGAGAGCTAGAGTGTTTGAGAACAGAAGACATGGTGGGGAGAAATGGCTTGTTGCAGCAAATAAAATAAAATAATAAAATAAATGGTGATTGGTACGGGACAGGGGATAGTAAAATGGAGATGCCACAGTTTGATTTGGTAATAATAGACAGTAGCTTACTATCAAACTACAGCCACCAGCCATGTCCACTCACCAAACCTCAATCTGATACCTAGAGCAAGCTTAGGACCTGATAACAGATACTGGGAGGGAAAGAGTTGGCTCTTGAAGTGGTTGGTTCACTTGTAGCTTTTGAAAGGCTACTGAACCTTTTCAATAATTTGAACATGTCATGAAATGAGTGGACATGCATGAAAAGAGTCCTATAAATGAGAAGGCACTACAGAAACATTAGTTGCTGTTAGCTTTGAGACTTGGAAACTGATTCAGCTGACTATCAAAATCACATGATGAACATCTCTCACCAAAATTCCAAATTCTCCATCTTTTAAAATGCTGAGGTATTCACTTCAGGTAGATAGGATCCACGTGTGCTTGCATATTGTGCAGTTTAGTCATACTGAACAGTAATAAACACAGATAAATGAGCTGAAGAATGTGAATGACTCAGTAAAACCATAGCAGTCCATCTTGATGAGACGATTACCCTTTCAGGAAGAAAACCATTAAAATGCAAATATGCTAAATAAATCAAATTTGGGAGGTCAAATTTTCCAGAGACATCTAATCCACTAGCAGTATCACATCTCTGTGGAATTTCCATGTGAATTGTGCTGATGATATGCAGGCTGGGAGTGGAGTGAAAGAAACCTTTCTGAGACTGGACTTCAGCCTCAGCAGATGTTGCATATTCTGATAATGAAATCAAAATGAGATGGATAAAATTCTTTGCACACATTTTTGCATATTACTAGAAGAAAGATAACTCTGTAATAAGCAATTCACAGATGAAGTAAGAAAGTATATGCAAAATGGCATAATTCATACAGATCAAATATTAAATACATTGACATTACAGTAATAGCTTTTACCAGGCATGCTGGGCAAAGGACTGTGCTGGGTTTCAACAATGATTTTCTCAAGAGAATGACTCTCCTCCCAGCTAACTCACCTGTGACTTCCAGGATGTTGCATTTCCTTTATCTGTGGCTGCCAGGCTTCTCAAATGAAAACTCAAATTTAGACTGTGATAGTAATATTTGGTTTATCACTAGTGTCTCATTCTGCTAAATTCTTGGTTTTATGCTTGTGAAATCATCCAAGTAGAAACAATGTCCAAAGCCACTATCAGGGGTGACTGTGGAAAGAAAGTCTATTAGACTCTAAATGCTGTGTTATGGCCATTTTACAATCTACAAAACTAACATTACTCATTGTCTTCCGAGGTGCCATCCCTTTTTACTCTGATGCATACTCAGAACAACATGAATATTTATAGTGTCCATGAATGAATCTGATCTCAGAGACCAAGCATGGTCAAGTATGCTGGTATTCCCACGAATCAAGGCTGAGGCAGGAGGATCATGATCATAAGTTTGAGACCAGCATGGGCTACATAGTGAATTTCAGGAAAAGCTGAACTACATAATGAGATCTTGACAAAAATAAATGAAGGAAGGAAGAAAGGAAGGAAGGAGGGAGGAAGGAAGGAAGGAAGGAGAGACAGACAGAGAAGGAAGAAAAGAAAGAAAGAAAGAAAGAAAGAAAGAAAGAAAGAAAGAAAGAAAACGAAAATTCAGAACCAAGTCTTCTACCCATGGGGGGTGCACTTGCACCCTTTCTAAGCAATTTTCCAAATACTGGAAAAGTGATGTTACTTATGCATATTCAAAACAAAACAATGCCACCATATTTTTTGTTTAAAAAAAACAGAAAATATATGCAACAATAAAAATCGGTGCTAACGAGATTGGACTGAAATGAATATTGTTCTGGACTATCTGAAGTTCAAGTTTACTGGAAAGCTATTAGGTGATAAGTAACAATAATTGGACACTTGAACCAGCAGCTGTGTATTTCTGAGCCTCTCCTATGGAAATAATTGAGGCATAACAAAAGAAATTATGGTTTAACTGCATTATTTACACCCATGGTGAAATGGGAAAAAATGTCCAACAAGGTACTGTGGAAAAAATTGTGGGATAACATCTCAGCAGTCTATCAAGTAGCAAATAAAAGTATTACTGAAGAATTTTTAAAGAAAATCTCATGATTGTACTTACACTCAAATTCTGCTGTGTTCCCTTTCCTTTTCTCTGTACTCTGATTTTTTATTAGGAAAAAACATCACAGTCACCATGATAAACAATATAAAATTGGCAGTGCTTAAGGAGATCATAATTTAAGTAGATACAGTAAGCCAGGATCACAGTACCTAAAATGGAAGGTAAATTGCATCCCTGCAAAGAATCTACCCCGAAAGACTCTTTCTTACTATAATTACATATGTGCCGGTAGAGCATAGTGAATACGAGACCACACAGTGGTCTAGAGTGGCTAGTGAGCAGTCTATGGAGCTAGGAATATTTGAGTGGAACCTCAAATATGTTTAGATCTTAGTAAAAGAAAATGCTATATCATGGGTTCAGAAGTCTCCATTTTTTTAAAAAATGGAAGACAGAAGTGATAGGTGTGCTTGGAAAACTGGTAGAAGGCTAACTTAGTCAAAGAGTGGAGCTGGCTTTGGTTGGAAGAAAGAATCTCTTTAGGAAGAACACTGGGTCCATATGGTAGAAATTATTATTATTATTATTATTATTATTATTATTATTATTTTAGTAGATATAATAAATCTAATGGGTTAAAATTTATCCTAAAAGTAATGAGGAGCCATCTACACAACCTTGTTGGGAAATAAGGTTCAAACAGCACAGCCTGGAGAGTCTTTGGGCATTGATCTGTATAATCCACATAGTGGGGGGGGGGGAGGCATACACTCACGTAGGAGAGCAGAGGAAGCCACCTCCAAGTGCAAGTCAGTCTTTGCAAAGTTCAACCCAATGTTGTCTCCCTATTGTTGAACCATCTTAACAGATTCCTTTGCTCTCCAGTACAAACAAGACTTCTTAACATTGTCTAAGAGGCCCCGCTTGTCATCTGCCAACCTTTCTGGTTTCCATATTCCCCTAACTCTACACGCAGCTTTATGCAGTTTATTACCATGCTGCCTCCAACCATAAGGCATTTGCACTTGTGCTGAGCTACCTGGGATCTCCTTGCTTTCCCATCTAACCAGTAACTACTTATCCCTTACATTTTAGTTCTAGGGCCACTTCCTGAGGAAGCTGTCTCCAGCTTCTATTTAGGCTCACGTAATACCAGGTGAATTAGAGTCCCTACAGTTGTCTCTACTGAGATTAGATATTTATTTGGGTATAGCTCTTTTCTTCCTGTGCCAAGCACCACCCTACCCTGCCCTGCCTGCCAAAAGATAAATAGATGCTTTTTGCTTTTATATTTCCATGGACTGAAACCCCATAACATCTGGCTTGTATTTGATCAAAGTCAGTAAATAAGTGCATGAAAAATAAGATATAGATTGATGCAGAGTATAAATTAGAAAGAAAGGATGAAATTGAAAGGTATTTTAAAAAGGAGAACTAGGAAAGAAGAAAAGAATAACATGATGAGTAAAGAATGATGTTAAGGATCACCTTAGTAACCAGAATAGACAAGAGTGTAGAGTAGTAGTCTGTACCTACTGTGCTTCTCTTCTCCTTTCTGCTCAAGAGGAGACAGTGATTTACCCAATTGCATAACAGTGACATTTGTTGGCTCACAGTTTTCACCAGGAAGGTTTTATCAACCTGAACACTGGAGGATCTGGAGATCTACTTCCTGTTTTGAAGGAGGGAGTGCGGCAGCTATTCTGAGTAACTGTTTACTGGAATGGGTTCTTTCTGTCTCAGTGTGTGATTATCAGAAACAGAAAACTGCAGCATCCCTCTTTGGTCATGGATCTATAAAAACAATTAATATGTATCTAATTGCTGATGTCCTATATGTATTTTTTTTCATTTAGTTCCAAATGAAACAATGGAATTTAATGATATTATAGTTTTTTTTTTTCCTTAGAGCCTGATATTTTACAAAGTTTTGTGGAGGAAAATAAAAAATGAAGGAGAACAAGCAGCCATTGCAGGAACAAACATTCAACCCCCTTTCCATTGCCAAGTCTTTCTAGTCAAGGACGCTAAGAGGGATGTTCACAGTGAGATAGAACAAGCCCCAGAGACAGGATCTACCAATCAAACAAGGACAGTAAGATGGAGCCTAAGTCATTGGACATGGTGAGTATGAACCTAGTCACTTATAAAACACTCATGAAATAGTCAAAGAGAAAGCTTATTTAGAAAGACAGTGAGGAAAAAGGGTTACTGTATTGCCTCCAGTTTGTTACATGAGTTTGAAGATCAATAATGTAGGGCGATGGAATAGTGGCTGGAAGATATAATGAAGTAAAGATATTTTATGGAAAAACTGTGATTTTCTTTGACAATCAAAAATTCAGAGAGGTACCCATAGCCCAAATTAAGACACTAGAGGAGGAAAAAACAGTCATGGGGGAGGGGTAGTTTTTTCCCTTCTCATTTTTTAATTAATTTTTGAGAATTTTAGACATGTTTAAAACACATTCACATATTCAACCCCTCCATCAACTCATCCCAGGTGTACTACTTGAAGTCTTTTTTTTAAATCCCATCAAGTCAGTTTGTGCTGTCTGTTTGTTCTTGAGCATGTGGCCTTCAATTCGAGTGTAGTTGACTTACTAGGGGTTAAACTCTTACAACATATTCTCCCTCTTTTTGCCAGCAACTATTATTAACTAATTATCCCTCAGCTAAGGGTGAGATTTTGTGCACCCTGTTCCATGCTTGAATTTTGTCTGGCTTGAGTCTGCACAGATCTTGTGCATGCTATCACAACCCTTGTGAGCTCATATATGCAACTGTCCTGCTGAGTCTGAAAAATACAGCTTCCTTGGACTTATCCACTTGCTCTTACAATCTTTCTGCCTCCTCTTCTACAGTGATCCCCAAACCTAGTGAAGAGGCAGGTACGATGGAGAGGTTTCATTTAGGGCTGGGAATTCTGCAGTCTCTTACTCTCTGCACCTTGGCTAGTTGTGGGTCTTTGTTTTAGTCAACGAGGCTTCTGTGGTGAGGGTTGAGAGATGCATTAATCTATGGGTTTAACAATATGTCATTAGGAGTCAGTTTAATACTATGTCTATTTAGCAAAACAATAGTGGTAGGTTCTCCCAAGTGCCTATGACCTATCTAGCCACAGGTTCTTGGCTCCACAATGGTGCCAGGTATGGGTTTCACCTTGTGGAGTATGGCTTAAAGCCAATCAGAAAATGATTGAAAATCACCTCTTAAGCAGGCAGAGGGGTGGGGGGCAGTTTTAAAGGAGACAACCAAGGATGAACAAATGAGCTGTGAACTTAGCTCCACCCCTGTAAGGAGCTTCCCTCAGGGGAGCCAGGGCAATTCATAGAGATAAGCTTGCAAATGTAGGGAAGACCTCCACCAAGGGATGCTGGAAAGAAAAGGGCCAGGGAGAAGGTGGACCATTCCCAACAGTATTCTCCAGCAGACAGATAACATTCAGTATATCTGAAAACAAGCAGTGCTTTCTCTTTAATTTAGTTCTGGCACTAGAGTCTCTCTTCCACACTGTAGAGTAAGTGAGAAGTTGAGAAGAGTCCTAAAATAAAGCAAACTAACCCAATTCAAAAGCAGAAATTTTGAAGGATTTATAGATGTGTGTGTGTGTGTGTGTGTGTGTGTGTGTGTGTGTGTGTGTGTACACGTGAAGAGATTCAAGTGTCCCAGTTTAGAAACCTGAAAAGACCTATGAGAACAAAGTTTCATCCCAAAGTTCAAAGGCAGACCCAGAGATTCAGAAAACATGCCCTTCACTCTCTTGGTGCCATCTTTGCCCAGCCCTCCCCCATCCTTCTTTCCCTTCTCTTTTGGAAAAATAGCAAAGACACCAACACTTTTATTTTTTCTTTTAGAAACTAAAACTTGAATATGATTTCTTTGTGGAGAATCTTTTATAGATTAACTCAAGTTCTGCCAAGTTCAGCAACTGATCCAGTGCCACATTTTGAGGTTGAGTCTCTGGACAGAGCAAGCTAGTAAAGAATGGGAAACAAGGGAGCAAAAAGTGGTTCTCACAGGGGTTCCCATGTGAAACACTAGAGCTGGAACTTGCCTTGAAAATCAGTATTGTGTGGCGCTCTAGGCCATTCCTTTTGATGTGAGAGATGAAAACATTTCAAATAAAGGGTAGGAAAAAAAAAGTTCAGTGTTGAAAATAGAAGACAAGAGAGATATAAGTATTTACAAGAGTGGTTGGTTATAGGCAAAACAATCCTTTTTTACTAATAATAAATCATAAAGAAATTTATTTTAAAGCAGTTCTAAACATAGAGTTTTTAGAGACAATAGCATTTTTGCATATTAAAGAGATGGATATACTTGTCTGTTTTTACATAAAGAATTTAATCTTGGCTGGATATTTGATACTGCAGGGCACAGAACACCTTCAACAGTCTTAAGGGTAGATTATTATCTTTTGCATAACCATTAAAGCTGAGAATGCTGCTTCACATAAATATGTAATGCAAAATGGCAGAAGTATAGTTGGGGCTATTACAGAAATTGTTGGGAATTCTGTCCTAATCCCAAATCGAAATTCATTTAGCAATTACTTTGTATTGTTTGAGAGTTTCATACAAACACATAACGTGTTTTGATTAAATCTATCCCTCCATTCTCTCCCCTATAATTCCTCCCCTAGTCCTTCCCACCACTTTCCTCCCAATTTCACGTGCTGTATTTTCTTAAACCCATTGAGTCAACTTAGCATTATCTATACATTGCTGTGGGATGTTCTGCATGTCAAATGTGTTGCTCTGATTGGTTAATAAATAAAACACTGATTGGCCAGTAGCCAGGCAGGAAGTATAGGCGGGACAAGCAGAGAAGAGAATTCTGGGAAGTGGAAGGCTGAGGCAGAGAGACACTGCCAGCCCTGGCCATGACAAGCGAGATGTAAGGTACTGGTAAGCCATGAGCCACGTGGCAAAGTATGTATTAATAGAAATGGGTTAATTTAAGATAGAAGAACTAGATAGCAAGAAGCCTGCCATGGCCATACAGTTTATAAGCAATATAAGTCTCTGTGTGTTTACTTGGTTGGGTCTGAGCGGCTGTGGAACTGGTGTGTGAGAGAGATTTGTCCTGACTGTGGGCCAGGTAGGAAAACTCTAGCTACACTATATGTCTGGGTTTTTAAGACTATCTATATGGAGTATGGGTAACCTGTCACATCTGCCATCCCTTAAAAAAATTGACTCTCCCTGGCCCAGAAGTCATCAGTTTCCAGTAGCTCTTCAGCTAGAGGTGTGACTTCATGACCAACTCCCCTTCCATGCTGTTACTTTAGATGGTTGCAGTTTACGCAGGCCTTTGCGCATGCTATCAGAACTGCTGTCAATTTGTATGTGAAACTCTCCTACTGCATCTGAGAAACAATAATCATCCACCACCTCTGGCTCTTATAATCTTAAAATTATACTTTTTAATAATGATTTTCTATAAGGAATTTGAAGCATAGAAGAATAAAGTTTGTCAATTATCAACTTATTTGCTGTTTCAAAAGAAATGAAGACACACAAGAAATAAGATATTTCCTGAGAATGTAGAATAGTTAACAGTACAATTAATATATTAATACATGAGTCAACTAAGTCATATATTATGTCTCGCCACTCATCTTTGAAGGAGTCTAAGAAGCCAATTCACTTTTTGAAACTGGCAAGCAAGAAGAACTGGTCAAGAATTTGACTGAGGTTTACATTATGGCTCTGGTGGCCCTCACTGTGCAATAGCACAACTTAACATGACAATCTCTCTGGGGCTCAGTTTTTCTCATCTGTAAAATGACCAATTTACTGAAAAACAACTCGTGCAGATTCAATGAGGCAATCCCTTTAGTAGAGTTGTCAGAACTCCCGATACAAAACAGATTTCAAGAAACACAAGCTGTTACTGCTGGCATTTACGTCAGCAGAGGATTAGTGAAGGTAAAAGGTAACATGAGGACATAGTCGACCCAGATGAAGCAGCCGTGTGAACAGAGACACTGATGCACGGAAAGCTTAATGGGTGGCAGAATAACTAGGTCTCCAAGTGGCTCCCTGACCTAGGCCAGGATCTGTAGCTCAACTAGTCCCACAAGGCAATTCTCAGTTGAGGCTGTCAGTGTTGGCAGAGTGGCTAGATAAAGGACAGTAGGGCCACACAATGGGTAGTTTTCAGAAATGTGCCTTTGATATCAGTAGATGTGAAGTGGAAGAGCTTGCTTGGGTAAGCCAGAAGTAGACATGCTGCGTTGTAGGCTGAAAGCTTCGCTGCTCTCAAAGTATCTTGAAGTTCTCTCTTGACTCAGAACGATACTGTATCTGGAAACAGGATCTTTGCAGAAGAAGCCAATTTAAAATGAGGACATCAGGGTGGACTGAAATCTGATATAATCACTGGTCTTATAAACAGGGGAAATTTGGGCACAGGGATGCAAATGCACAAATGAAGACGTAAAGGCAAACAAAAAGACAGACGTGTGGCTGAAGTGATTGTACCATCAGCTAAGGACCGCTTCCACTCGGGAGACTGAATAAAGCAGAGAAGAGTCTCCCTTGAACTGTCCAAGAAAGCCTGACTTTGCCCACACTTTGAGTGATGTGGGTACTGGGATCTGAACTCAAGTATTCTGCGAAATCAGCAAGTGTTCCTTACCACCTAGTCATCTCTCCAACTCCTCAATGTCAATTTTTAACTGATGTAATTTTATACATTCAGGATGTGTGCAACCTTTTGATATATGTATGCATGTTTGAATGACTAAATCAACATAATTTTCATATTTGTTATTTACTTGTCATTTTTTCCCCCGAGGTGAGAAAATTTCAAAGCTATTGTCGGCAATTTTTAAAGAACACAGTGTTTTTAACTATAATTACCATGTTCTACAGTAGCTCTCCTGAGCTGATTTCTCCTGTCAGACTCAAATTTATCCTTTGATGGACAGTCCCAACTCTTGTCCCATTCTAGAGGTTCTAGTAACCACCATTGTACTCTCAAGATAATTACTTCTCCTGGAATATCATACTCAATCCTACATATCTTATGAATTGTTCACTGACACTGGGCTTTTAAAGAGGTCAAGACAATTTATCTGGGATCACAAAACTAGGAAAGTACAGAGCCTACACCACCTGACTCAGGGCACACGGCTTCCATGTGGTGCACAGTGACATTCTAGATTGTAGCTTAAACCAGTGAATGAGAACCTTTGCCTAATATACCGTATCAACAAGTGAACAAAATAAACTCTTAAAATGAGTTCTGTAATCAGTGTTCTTCCCACGATGTGCCATAGAGCCTCCACAGCACACCTGCCTCACAACATTGTTGTTTGAGTTCACTTCCTGAAAACTCATTGTGGTGGTATTGTATTCCCCAAAATATTGTGTACCCTAATAAACCTATCTGGGGTCAGAGAACAGAAAAGCCACTAAATACTTAGGATAGGCAGTGGTAGCACACGCCTTTAATCCTAGCATTCCAGAGGCAGAAATCCATCTATCTGTTCAAGGATACAGCCAAGCATGGTGACTCACGCCTTTAATCCCAGGGAGTGGTGGTAGAAAGCACACAGGTATATAAGGCGTGAGGACCAGGAACTAGAAGCATTTGGCCTGGATAAGCATTTGGCTGGTTAAGCTTTCAGGCTTCTAGCAGCAGTTCAGCTGAGACTCATTCTGGATGAGGACTCAGAGGCCTCCAGTCTGAGGAAACAAGACCAGCTGAGGATCCGGCAAGGCGAGGTAGCTGTGGCTTGTTCTGGTTCTCTGATCTTCTAGTTCACCCCAATACCTAGCTCAGGTTTGATTTTATTAATAAGAACTTTTAAGATTCATGCTACAACTCATGGATGTTGTCTGTTGTTTACATTGACCAAAGCTGCACTTCATTTACATGTGAAGTAAATCCAGAGTTACGTGATTGACTGTTTTTCCTGTATCGCATGCTTAAAGTTAGTTTGACTCATTATTTGACAGACTAAAATAAACAACAATTTAAAAAAAAATTGAGTGGATGGTTTGAAATAGGTGTTGCTGCCTATCTTATGACATCCCCTTGATTATCATTCAAAATGAAAAATAGGCACACATATAAAAATCTAGCCCCAATGCCTACTCCAGAAACTATTTACAACCTCCAGCTTGGAGTACTTTCAAACCTACTCTCAAAAAAAAAAAAATCTGAATTTAGAAATCTTAATGACCGCATAAAGTCTCGCAATGGTTAAAAAACATTCTCTACTTTATTTTCACACACCAATGAAATAATGTTTCAGTATTTGCTGTGCTTTAAAGTGTCTCATGTTCTACATTTATAAACATGATACTAAACTCTTACAAGAATGAATGCTAAGGAGATTCTGGCTCCTGAGAGAATTCAGGCTATCCAAATGGGGTTCTCTCGTTTGACCATGTGTTATAGATAAATATTACATAGCAAGCTCCTAAATGAATTTAAATGCACACAGTTCAACCTCTTGATAGAGAATGTTGTAGGGCAGAGAAATGGTGATGGTGTTATGAAGGCTATCCAAACCAATCAGAAGGCACAGATAAAATAACTCTTCTCAAGTAAGTCAAAGTAATTAGCTTTTCTTGTATTTGATTTACATATACCTGTTTAGAAATTTACATAATGAATAAAAGGTTTATATGCATCAAATTAATTCCAGCCAATGGCACTTTCAGACTCTGCCTCTTGGCTGCATACTTCTCAAATTAATTTCTAAATTTGATAAAAAGATATTTCTGGCCAATTGAAAAAAATAGTCTTTTTTATTTTTATTTATCTATTTATCTATCTATTTATTTATTTATTTATTTATTTATTTATTTATTTATTTATTTGCTGTTACACAACAGTGGTTATGTTATGTGGACCCAGTAAACCCTACCTACATCTCCAGACTTCAAAAGTGTTTTTGCTATATCTGATCATCCAACTCAAACCTAATTTTTCTGTATGGATGCTCCCTGGCTGGGAGTCCTGCCTCTCCAACAGCAAAGAGAACACAGTATCTAATCTTTAAAAGATACAGTGTGTATTCTTTCAGAGCTCCCTTGTGGAATGCCAACCAACCACAACTGTACTAGGTATCTTTCTGAGTGATAGAAATCAATGGTTAGTCTTTTAATTTTCCCCTAACCTTACATAGATTTCAATTATTTTCACCTAATGTTTACTTAAATTTTCATTAACTTGTATGCATTCTGCATGCTAATCTGTCAGGGTGATATTTAACAGATGTATGCAATCCAGCCTTCCTTTATCCAATCTCCTGCTTTGCTCTCTTGTTCACTAGAAGTCACTGTTGTGCCTGCAGCTCAACTTCATTGGTTTCCACAAATGAGAGAGAACAGGCGGCACCTGCCCTTTCCCGTTTCACTTAACAAAGTATTCCAGTTCCACCATTTTGCTTCAAGTGATCTCTTTACAGTTGGATAATATTCTACTATATATTATAATACTATTGTTCTTTGTGGTTGAGTGATATTCAATTGTGTTTATGTGTTATATTTTCTTATTCCTTTCATCCACTGATGGCCACTCAGATTGATTCTGTATCTTAGCTATTGTAAATAGTAGCACTCAGAGCATGAGTATGTATGTCTTTAGTGTCCTGATTAAAGCCATAGTCTCAAGCCAACGTCAAACTCTGCCTTACTAGATAAAAACTTGCCAATTTTTTCCTAAAAGGAGGTTGAATTTCCTACGATCATTATTTTAGGAGTCTTTGTATTGTTTATTTATTCTCTGTACTCAGTCTACTGCTAACTATTATTTCCTTCGATGTTTCTGTACTTTTTTGTTATTTTATCAAAAAGAACTTTCATTAAACATCTGCAATGGTAAGCTTGATTCTCAACTTGGTGGATTTAAAATCTCAGAGATGAAACTCTGTTCTTGTATATAAGGGACTTTTTAGATTGGGTTAATAGGACTGGGAAGGACCAGCCTCAATGCAGCAACACCATTCCATGGGCTAAGGTAGACTAAATAAAAAGAAGGAAGCAAGCTGAGCACCAGAATTTGTGTCTCTGCTTCATGACTGCAGACAGGGGACCAGCTGTCTCAAGCTTCTGACAACATGCATTCCCTGGAATGATGACATCATGCATTCCCTGGAATGATGGGAAGCCCAAAGTGAGCCTGTCCTTCATTCATTTGCTTTTGTTATATGTCTTGAGACTGAAATAAGAAAGTAACTAATCCATGTCCCCATTGTCGATCTGTATGGGCAATTCAACACTTCAAAGCAAGCAGAGACCAAAGGAACCTACACACCTCAGGGGATATGTAAACAATCAGTGAAAATGAGGCAGTGTGGAAAGAAACAGAATGATGGGGAGAAACACTGGGCAGTGTTAGCTCTAGTTTCTGAGTCCATCCTTTGCTCCTTAAGTGACAGAATACCCCTGACCTTTTACCATCATCTGCTTGAATTACTGCAGTTACTTTCCACACATTTCACTTTTCTCCTGAAATTTTGTTGTCTAATTTAGTTTCTGCAAAGCCTTTTTCTCCAGACTTTGAAAACCAGCAATTCAGTTCTCCCTGTTACCCTAACACACATTACTCTAATTATTGCGTGTTAGTCTGCAAACCTCCAACAGTGCCCACTCAGCGCTGACATGCAGGGAGTACCCACAGGGTTGTAACTGTCTCCTAAATGCAGATGCAAAGCTATGAAATTTTCCTTTAAGCATCCCTCATACTACAGAAAAAAAGCTCCATGAAAGCAGTCTATTGATTGTAAACTTTTTTATTTGTATTTGTTGTTGTTGTTGTTCCTTTCAGAAACAGATATGTGGCAAGCACTTCCTTTCCCAGACGATAGGTTGCTAACCTCCCTCTTCCAAACAAGCTATGTTGGACTTGAACCCTTGACACATTTGATCTCTCGTGCACCACTTATCTACCAGCAAACAATTTTCAAGCCTACATCAGGTCTTTCCACGGAATAGCATAACTGGTTACAAGCCTGTATCTGAGCAATTATTGTCTTTCACCGTCTATTGAGCTTCCTTTAATCCTGGAGAGCATTCTATACTATAGAGCTGTATCTAAGCTACTCAAACCCATTGTTATTCATTCCCAAATCCACTCAATATTTTTCTAGATCAAAATTCCTAAAATAAATTTGTGATGACATTTTCTCATCCCTTATTATCCAACCTATCATTTCTGGCACTCTGCACAGTCGAGAGTTATGCCAGTTACTCTTTGATTGTCAAGAGAGATGATGGCAATCCAACTTCAATCCTCTCAGATCTCTGGAACCAAGAGACCAGAGTATGTAAAGATAAAGGGGTCCTGCAGCTAGGAGCAGAGTCCTGCTTAATGCAGTTAGTCTGACTTTAAGTGAATCAGCATTGCCCAAGTTTGTAAGAGGAATGAGAGCCCCCTCAACACAATCATAACTAATCCTCCATCATGTTTACCAGGAACAAGGAGTCCTTGAGAAGCGAATGTCAGGTGAAGGAATGGATAAGCGAATGAGCACAAATTAGTTTTTTTTATTTAATATTTCCATAATGAAGGCATTTATTATTTCAGGAATATATCCATACTTAATCTCCAGTAACTACACAGAGTGACAACACTATTTTGAAGCATTTCTAGACAAAACTCCTTTGAATTAAACCCAATTGGGGGGGCATCTCAGAACCAAAGACTGTGTTGAAAAGTGAAAGGATAATTTCAAAAGGGCTAAATTGTGCCATATGTTACACCAGGAATACAGCTAGAGAAAAGCACATTAAGTGGAATAAGAGAGGCATAGGAAGGCAAATGGGTAATTGCATGGTATGTGAATTATATCCCAATAATGATATTTTTTACTAAGTGGGGGGGGGGGGAAACTGATGAAATCTTAAAATAGCTGGGACAGCATTAGATTTTTTTTGGTCAGATTAAGGTGAATTAGTTTGTTTTTTTTTTTTTTTTTACTAAGAACAGATAATTTTATACAATGAGATATTCCCCTGTAAGTCTCATGCATTTGAATACTCGACCACCAGTTGATGGCTGTTAGGGGAGGGTTAGGTAACATGGCCTTGATGGGGGGGGGTATCACTGGGATGTGATGTCTGAACTGAAGAAGCTGTCTTGGTGAAATGAGTCTACCACAGTGCGCTGTTTGGGGAGGGTTGGGTGACATGGCCTTGATGTAGGGTGTGTGTCACTGGGATGGGATGTCTGAGCTGAAGAAGCTGTCTTGGTGAAATGAGTCTACCACAGTGATGACTCAGACATGATTTCACTTTTAATGAAAGAGATTCAATATTCTTATCTAAAAACTGATGTTTGGTTTATAGAATTGATGTTTTCACAGGGAATATCTCAGTCATTTAATGTAAAGTTGTATGTTAATATTCTGACCATACACATTTTAATATTAAGTTTGACTTAAGCGTCTGATGATGATCTCAAGCAAATAATTTTGAAAATTAAAGTACAGTTTTTAACTAAATAAAATATTCAACTTTTGTCAATTTTATCAAGCAACTTATTCACTTGTTCATATATTCTTTAATTGCACTTGAGTACATTCATGTCTGTGTGCATGTGTGTGCTTGTGTGTGTGTGTACACGTTTGTGTTCTGTGTGGGTAAACGTGTCTATGTGGGCACATGTGGAAGCTAGGGACTGATATCAGGATGATGTCTTAGTCAATCACTTCTTTATCTTTCTTTCAGAGATGTGGTCTCTCATTGAATCTGGAGTTTGTCATTCAGCTAGACTGGCTTGCTAGCAAGCCACTGTGATGGGCCTGTCTCCACCTGTACCACCAGGGTAACAGTCATGTATGTACCTAGGTTTTGTTCCATGGATCCAAACTGAGGTCTTCATGCTTGTGCATTCAACACTTAACCTGATGAACTGTCTTTAAAGCCCTTCATCATCCATTCTTTGGGGAAAACTGTTACATGCAGGGGACTCTGCAAGGCCCACTGTCCACTAAAGCACATAGAAACTCTCTAGTCATATGAAACTTGGGGTCTCATGAGAGACACACAAAACAAGTAAATATACAACTGAGAATGCAAAAACCACTAAAAGAAAATGAACATAATTGTTTAGCAGGAAATACAAAGAGAATAATGACTTTAATATGGGTAATAAGAGAGACAACCCCCCCTCCTGCCCCAAGGAAGGGTTATTTAAACAGATTTGAAGACAAGAAGAATCTCATGCTTCAGGGCCTGAGAAGGGACATTCTAGGCAGTGGTAAGATCACCTGCAAAGTTCTAATGAAGTGCCATGAGTGCCATGGTCAGGTGTGAACGAGGAATAAGCCAACCTAAGTCAGGCAATAAGGAATTTCATTTCTTTCTAAACACAATAGCAAGATATTAGTTTTTCATAAATCTGATCTGGCTTGTGTTTATGATAATTTACACTAGCTGTTTATCTGAAGCAGTTTCTCAATGGCAGCATCAAAACCTGGTGTGGGAATGTGGAAGACTGCGCTCAGGCAGTGGCGATGCAGAAGAGGAGAAATTCCTAGATCTTGACAAGCTATTCACCAAGGAATAGGATTCAGTGATGGATTTTCTATGGGGTCCAGAAAGAAGAGAGAGGAAGAGTCAGGCTGATTTCCAGGTACAGTGGAAATGGGTACTATGCCTATGGGTGGATGGTGTAACCATGACCCACAATCAACAAGATCAGAACAATTCAGGGATAAGGATGGAGTTCAGAGTGCCATGGAGTCCTGAGCACCAGGGAGAGAAGGAAAGAAGGAAAGAAAGAGAGAGAGAGAGAGAGAGAAAGGAAGGAAGGAAGGAAGGAAGGAAGGAAGGAAGGAAGGAAGGAAGGAAGGAAGGAAGGGTATATGTGCCTCTGTGTGTGTGTGTATGTGTGTGTGTGTGTGTGTGTGTGTGTGTGTGTGTGTGTGAGAGAGAGAGAGAGAGAGAGAGAGAGAGAGAGAGAGAGAGAGAGAGAGAGAGAGAATCTGAAACTCTGTAAAGGCCAGCTCCCTCCAATTTTCGAGACCTTTCTGTTTATTCTATGGCTTTTCAGGCAACACATCCATGAAGTAAGAACATCTAGAAATCTAGAAAAATCACAGCAGGGGTATGATAAGGCAAATTTATATACTTTCTGTAATTTGTATAGCCTGTATTATGTCTATAAGAATTAGAAAAACAAAAAGCTAATAGAGATGTATGGAGCTATTGTGTATAATGTAATAGAAAAATACTGGTGTAAATATATTAAATATGAAGAAAAGTTAAAGATTGAGTTACTGAAAAAAATTAGATTGATGACCCAAAATTCAAGTTCAAATTTTTGTGTATTTCATTCAACCGTACTTCCCCCCCCCAAAAAAAAAATTTCTAAAATTAGAAACTTCAGTGCCTCCCTTGACTATTTTAGCTGTGTGTTTTCCTAGCCTTTCATACCCAGAAGCTTAGGCAAATCCATTATCTTGTGGAACTTAAGTGTGTTTTTGTTAATGAATGTGTGTTTTCATTAGTGAGTGAAGAAGAAGGCAAATGGGAAAATAGTTCTTGCCAAGTAGTTAACTCAACAGCAATTTCTATAGACCCAAGTTTCAAAGGGATATATGTGATACTTACATTTAATTGATCTGATGCTTAATTTAATGAAATTTCCAACAAATAGCTTAGGCTGAATTAAGTGATATAAAATCAAACTCAAATATCAAGTAGTAGGAAAAACAAGCAGGAGCAGAATGAGGTTGGTGGACTGTACCAGGACAAGAATCTTTCATTTCTATGGTTTTATTACAGAATTTATAAAATGAAGGTACTGTAACCTTCATCTCATCATGGCTACAGAGAAAAAAACATAATATACGCAGATGTAGTATTGGGCACCAGTGGTTTCTCCAAATAAAACACATCATGTTAACATAGAACAAAATGAAGCTTATGTACTGTATTACTGTATAGAGGCTACAATCAAGTTATAATAAATTATATGGTAGACTGTTATGCATATATTATTATTTACCCATAAATATTTTTGATAGAAGTTACACTGAAAGCATGACTCTGGATGCTAGAAATAGAAAAATATATAATGCAGATTCCCATTTCTTATATAACATGCTTTTGCAGAAGATTGATAACAAAACAGGCAATACTTCAGTGCTGATAAACTGATACACAGGAAAATAGAGACTGTGGTGGTTTGAACAGGTTTGGCCTCCACAGACTCATGTGTTTGAATGCTTGACCTATAAGGAGTGGCACTATTAGGAGGTGTTGCCTTGTTGGAGGCCTTGCTGGAGGAAGTGTGTTACTGTGGGGATAGGCTTTGGCATCTTGTATATGCCCAAATTATGCCCAGTGTAGGAGACTGCACTTCCTGTTGTCTGTGGATCAAGATGTAGAGCTCTCAGTTCCTTCTCTAGCACCATGTCTGCTTGCGTGTCTCTCACTATAATGATAATGGACTAAATCTCTGAACTGTAAACTAGCCCCAATTAAAAGTTTTCCTTTATAAGAGTCCTGGGAGTCTAGTCAAAGAGATAGAAAGAGGGATTCTATGAGCAAAGGGCATCAAGATCATGATGAGGAAATGTGCAGAAACAACGAAACCAAACTAGTAGGAACTCATGAACTATGGACCAATAACTGTGGAGCCTCCATGGGACTGGATTAGACCCTCTGCATAGGCAAGACAGTTGTGTAGCTTGACTTGCTTAAGGGGACCCCTGGCAGTGGGATCAGGATCTATGAGTAGGCTTTGTAGAGGCAAGGCCTAAGGTGGGATGCTTTACACAGCCTTGATGTAGGGGGAGGGGCTTGGACCAGCCTCAACGGAATGTACCAGGTTCTGCTGACTCCCCGTGGGAGGTCTTGCCTTAGAAGAGGTGGGAATGGGGGGGGGCGAGGGAGGTGGTAGATTGCGGGGGGAAGGCTGGGGGTAGGAGGAGAAAGGAGAGGGTGATCTGTGGTTGGTATGTAAAATGAATAGAAAATTTCCTAATAATAAAAAAAAGAAAAAAAGTTTTCCTTTATAAGAGTTTCTGTGGTCAAGGTGTCTCTATCCAGCAATGAAACCCTAAGTAAGACAAAGACATAGGTAGTTGGGGAAGGCTTTTTATTTTACTTTATTATGAAAATAATAATAATTAAAAGTTATTATTCTGATATATTCTATATATTATTCATATACTATATTCTGACCATGGTTTCCCCTTCCTCATCTCCTCCAAGATCTTCCCCATCTTTCCAACTCCATGCCTTCTTTCTCTCTTTTAAGAAAACAAAAAGTCCATTAAAAAGTCAAACAAATAAAGATAAAATGAACAAACTAACAAACAGTAAAAGAAAAAAACTAAGAAAGAACATGACACACTAACACACACACTCACACCATGAAACCTCAAGATCTGAAACCATAATATACAAGCAAAAGACCAGTAAGATTAAAAACAAAACAAAACAAAACAAAAGCATGCCCAAACAAAGAAGTTTGAGAAAAAGAAAAAGAAAAAGACAAAAAAAAAAAACCTTCCAAAATACCTTTGAGTTCATTTTGTGTTGACTGTCTATTGCTGGGCATGCCCTTATGTGTGGTTTGTATACCCAGTGAGACTCCCTTGAGGAAGGGCTTTGACCAGAAGGTAACATTTAAGCAGAGACTAAGAGAAGTAAAAATAATAAAGGCGAGTATGAGAGCTTTCTAAAGTACATGTCAATTGTGAGGCAAGAATAAGCTTGCTGTGTTCCATGATGTTCAATAGGGAAATGTTGGTAGGGCAGGAGAGTTTAAGTGAGACGAAATAAAAACAAGAAGTGGATAGGAGATGACAACCCAGAGATAGTCCAGGGCCATGCCGTGGGAGGCTAGACTGTGTCATATAGGCTGATGATATTTTGTACAGCATGGAATCAATGGATTTGAGGGCAGAAGATTAGCATGAGCTGGCTTAGGTTTTAGAAATGTTGCTCAGACTTCATGGGTGGGGCTTATGAAGGAAACGGGAAGGACAGTTGTGAAGTTGAGGCACTAACTAGTCCCAGGACAATATGATTTATATCACAACAGGACAACAGCAAACAAGTGGCAAGAAGTTATTAAAACATGGACAAAGATAAAACAACCAATATTCTGATGAATCCCTTAGAATCAAGGCAGTGAAAGGAGTGGCGTGGTGACTGTGAATATGGGAAGCTCATTTTAAAATTTTGCCCTGAAGATGGGGAGTAAACAATCAAATGGTACCTGTCACAAGACAGAAGGTGAAGAAGGATATTCTCATAAATGCAGAATAGTATAATATATTTTATGCTGATAGAATTGTCCAATGAGCAGGGAGAATAATCGTGATGATAGACAAACAAGAACAACTGCAAAAGTGGTAACCTGAAGAAAAATATACTAAACTTTGTTCGCAAAAGCATGGTGTTCCTGTTCCATCGAACCCTACATCATCCATTTGCCGTTGCCATAGGAAAGACTGGTACATGAAGCTGGGTACATGAAGACAGAGCTGTACCAATGCATGAAAGTCCAAAAATGTGGTTCATAGGCATGAGGAAGTGTGTTCTTGTGGCATCCTTTCTTCAAGAAAAAAAGAATAAAGGACATCAAAAGAGAATAATGATGGAGATGCTGGAGTTTCATGAGCTCAGAAAAAGTATGGACTGTTTCCCCAGGTGAGTAAGAAAGTGAATTAACCAAAGAAATGAGGTAGGATGGCAGTCAACTTGGGGTAGGTGTTGAAGAATTTGGAATGACACTGATTGGCCTACCTGCTTCCCCTACCCCTGTGCATCTGCTTGCTACAGAAGAAGAGAACACAATATATTGAATTAAAGGAGGGCTAATGTTTTGGCATTGGTTCTATGGAAACACTGCAAATCTAACTGGAAGAACCAAAGTAGGTTTCTTGATCAGAGGTGAATTTGTGGCGGATCCTGCATTTGCTTAGACTTTGAATGACCAAAATAAAATAAAAGTTGTAGCAGATTAAGCAATGTGATATCCACAAATACAAGGTTCTTATTAGTCTATATGTTACATTAAGCTATTCTAACAGGATGAAAAATAAGTGCATGATGATGAAAAAGAAGGTAAAGGAAGGAAGATTACCTCATTGGAAGGGCTGAATTTTAACAACTTCTGATCTCAGCTTTGCCTAACTATTTGGGTGACTTTTGACTGCCGTCTTATATACCATATAAAATAATCATGAACTTTCAATTGGATAAAATACCCTGCTGCTATCATGCCCTACCTATGGTTCCATGCTGCTATCAGTGCTTAGCATGCCGGGCCTGGTTGTGTCTCCTGAGTACAGCAGAATCTCAAGTCCAACACGTGTCTGGACTTGAAAATCTGCACTGAAATTAAGGACTAATCCAAGATTGAAAAGACAAAACAAAAATTGTATTAATTTAGGCAAGATTCCAATATATAATATACCTAAAGGTAGCAACACGATTCAGTAGAAAATAAGATTGGCTAGCCTATAAATAAGTACTTTCTAGTAGACTTATTTTTTTTTAATGTTGTGAAAGTAGGTGCTCTTTTTTTGTACTTTATCTGGTACTACTCAAAACATAAGGAATACTAGCTTATTCCATACAAGGAACAAAATATATCATCATTAAGATAAAATCACTTTAAACTGTATTTCCTTATAAATGAATTTTTTCTAAAAAGACTTTTAATGATGAGTAGAAATAATATTCTGAATAAACACACAAAATTACTATAAAATGTCTCAGTATCACCACCATAATAGAGGAAGATACAACTAATAAGAAATTTGTGTTTAATATTTAAATGTTGTCTAAATGTTAAGAGAAACCTAATTCATACAGGGTGCATATCATGTATGTCTTAGTTTCTTTTCTCTGATAAACATACTCTGATACTCCAATAAACACAATTTAGGGGAGAAAGGCTTTATTTTAGATCACAGTTCAAGGCAGAGCCCATCATGGCTAGACAGTCAAGACAACAGGAGTTTGAAGTAGCGTAGTCACATGACATCCACAGTCAGAAGAAGACAGCCACACATGTATGTGTGCTAGTATCAGCTCACTTTTTCCACTTGATGCAGTACAGGATGCCCTGCCTAGGGAATGGTTCCACCTACAATGGACAGGTCTTCCCATCTCAACTAACATAATCACAATAATCCCTCACAGACAGACAGACAGGACCAGATGCCCATTCCCTAAGTGAATCTAGCTTACGTTGAGTTCATAATAATAAACCTCACAGTAAGTCAGGGATAAATTGAAATTTTATGTTGCTGTTGTTTAATCCATGAGGCTTTACTACTATCTCAACATTATCTATGAAGAAATTCAGTTTCAATGACTTAAAACATTTTCCAGTATCCACAGGAATACAGAAAATAATTAGATAACCATCTATATAAACATATGCAACAATGGCGACTTAAACTACTAACAATTCAAAATTTAGGCAAATACTTTTAATAAAAACGAATGATTCTACATATTGAAATGTTTTGTAAGCTGTAGCTCAACCTTTACTATTGACTTACAGATACATTACAAACTGACTTTATGCATTAAAAAGTTAGCTAGCTGAACATCAGCATCCCTTATAAGCAGGGGAGTCTGCCATCTGTTGCTACTTATGCAACAATTTTGATTTGGGAATCTCACTATGATTGAGTAGAAAATAACTTATCATGGAAAAAAAAACGTGTATCTAGGTATTCATCATATGCACAGAAGTAATAAAAGGAAGAATCAGGGAAGAAAACTGGGGACAAGCAGGGGGAGGGGAGAGCAGGAAAGGTAGCCAGCAGCTAGGATGAGCTGACTCCTTGGAGAACTCAGATGTTGACAGTGATTGGAGGTAGTCCTGTGGTGAGATAACATTCATTCAAATCAGAAAAAAATGTCAATAGTCCCCCAACTTTGAGCATGAAACTCCCAAACAAGTCAGGGTCCCATGCTGTCTTGGACTGTCTTGAAGGTAATCATTCTCATAACTTCCACTGACTCTTTGGTCCCAGACCCTGTAAGGTATTCCATATATTGTTTGGAACAGGGAATCTAGATGAAAACAGAGAGAGGTATTCCAACTGAATTCCAGCTGAAGGATTTTTTTCTACTACAAACATAGGTTTTAATATTAGTTAATTCTTTCACCCTTACGTCACTGAATAAATTGTGAACCAATTGTTATATTGAAGATTACTTATAATGCAGGGGTCATCACATTTTTAAATATCTGATTTAATTTTCAACTTAATTTTGTGCTTGCTTTATTAATTTTTAATTTATTCTTTGAGATTTTCATACACACATAGAATGAAATATGATCATATCATCCCTCATTTTCCACCTCCAATTCCTCCCTGACATAGTCCTCTCCCAGCTTCATCATCATTTTTTTAAAAAGATAATACACTGAGTCCAAGCTCTTGAGCTGAATAATTTCCTTACACTGTGTTTAATGATGAAATTACCTAACTAAAATATTTTCTCTGAGAACTGCTGTATGATTATGCCATGATTTTTAAGCTTTTTTATTTTAGAAATTTTGATACATACAGGAAAAAAAAAAGAAAAACAGCTGCAGCTGTATCAACCAGAAGCTGTCAATCTAGCTTATAGCTCTGTGGCTGCATCTCCCACCACTGAATTATTTAAAATTCAATCTCAGACACTGTATCTTCTTATCCACTTAAAAGATATGCATCTTTATATATACTATGTCTTCTAAGTATTTAGTCTCTTTCCTTCTCCATCCTCTTCTTCTTTAACCTTTCTTACATCCCTTTTGGAATTTCAGGAATCTGAGGTTTCACTGTATATTTAAATAGTTTCCACAATCTGCATTTATCTTGTTTTTCCTTGATGTTGCTTATTGTGTTCTTTCCTGTTCCATGTCTCCCTATAAATAGCTCCTGGTCATAAACAAGTTTGACCAATTTTAATTCAACGCTGTGTTGTGCACTCCCATAAAAACACAGTGTCGATTGGCCTTCCGTCAGCTTAGCATTCGTGTGTGGCTATTGCCTAGATTGCTTACATAATATTTGCACTAGGAGGTACAGAATGGTGATCTATATTTTTTTTTCATTCTTTCTTCATTTATTAGCTCAAATGTGCCATAAAGCGAGATGGCGAGATGCATCAGTGGGTAAAGTGTTTGTCGTGAAAGAGTGAGGTTTTGAGTTCAAATACCCAGAACCCTTGTGAAGACAGTCACAGTGACACATGTCTGTAATCCCAGTGATACTAAAGTGAGATAGGAAGTAGATACTGGAGAACCCTTTGAAGCTCCTAGACCGTCTAGCCTGGCATATGTGGCACAGCAACAAACAGCAAAGAGAACTTGCCTCAAACAAGATGGAACACAGGAACCAAGAACCAAGGGTTTCCTCTGACCTCCATTTGTACACCGTACCATGCATGTGCTCATACACATTAACACACCATACACATATATGCATGTGCATGCACACACGTATACACCAATACAATAAGATTTCCATAAAGGGAAGTTTCCACTCATATTTGATTATTTTGAGGTACGGATTTTATGGGAAGGGTAAAGTAAATAATTCTTGATTTAATGGGTAGTTTTCAAAATAATTGAGTTGGTAGTTTCATAGGAAAACAAGGACTTGGAAGGTAGGAAGAGGCATAGATGTGCTTCTCATCCTCATGAATTTGCAGATTTAAATGTATTTGTTGAACTTCTAACGAAAGACCCACTATTCTTATAATTGCTCTAAATTCTGTCCCTTGTCCATCGAAAACTCTCCATTCATTCCAGGTTCATTCTGACATGAAGCCTGCGAACTATGAGTACCCCTACATTTTCTGCATCACCGATCTTCCAGATTCATACGTATTTCCTAACACAGACCTGAAATCAGCTTCCTTCCCTAGTGTTGGTTGTAAAAGTGCAAAATGACATTAAAAACAACAACAACAACAAAACATGATTGACACGCTGGATTGTACTTCACAAGTTCTGGTACAAACTTACTGTCATTATTTTCTAAATAATATGCTATTAATAAATAATTTTAATTACTTGTTTGGCCCAATATATATTTTAAATCTTTCCAAGTAGTCAAATGAGGTTTTGAATTATCAATTTTTGTTTGGTTGTTGGTTTTTGACCAAATACACATTCCATACTGTTAATGGTTAACAGGTTTAGGTTAAGCCTGAAAGTATGTCTGCTCTTTATCTTGTGGCATTCCCTGATTCTCTCAGGTATATAACTTATTCTAATTAGTCAATTTTATTCTATTTCATCTAGGATCAGATCTTCTGCCTCACACATGTAGTTCTTCCCTCCCACTCATTTTCCTAAGATCTGGACCTGTTTGTACCACAAGCACACACATACAAATTGTAAAATAGAACATTACTGTTCACAGAAAAGCTCTGGCTGTATGATTTGTTGTGGATGGGGAAAAATCTCAAATTTTTGGTAGAAGCTTGCACTGATGACTGCTGGGGATGCTATGAATGTGTTGCTCTGATTTATTGATAAATAAAATGCTAATTGGCCAGTAGCCAGGCAGGAAGTATAGGCAGGACAAGCAGAGAAGAGAATTCTGGGAACAGGAAGGCTGAATCAGGAGTCGCCAGCCAGACTCAGAGGAAGCGAGATGTAAAAGTACTGGTAAGCCACAAGCCACGTGGCAACTTATAGATTAATAGAAATGGGTTAATTTAAGATGTAAGAGCCTGAGCTCTTGGCCTGAGTCAATAGTTAGCCTGAGCTAACAGCCGAGCAATTTTAATTAATATGAGCTTCTGAGTGTTTATTTTGTAAGTGGGTTGTGGGACTGTCAGGGAGTGGCGGTAGCTGGAAAGAAACTCTCCAGCTACAGATGACCTCTACATTTAGATTCTTCTTAGCCCTAGTATTTCCTGATGCTATAAAACATTTGTAAGACAATGAGACAATTTTCTATCTGTATACATCGTATGGACTGTTACTGCTCGAGCTGGCAGCATGAACCTGGGAGAGTGAAGCCTAAAAATGGGGTGGACTTAAGTCTCATGCACTAGCCAACTTTCTTCAGAGCATCAGACAATTTATATTTTGAGAATTAAGCAAGGTCAGATTGCAAGGTCATATGATTTAAGCAGATATCATCAAGGACAACCTGTTCTTGGAAACATCATGTGAGTAATAATGAAGTAAACCCACTCCTGTTTACTACCCCTGCGAGGGGCACAAAAGAACATTCCAAGAACAACCCATATTATGGATGAATGAGGTCACAACACTTTCATCTTACTTTCCTGGAGTTTTCTCACAAGATCTCAGAATTCTCTTCACAGAGCTTCATTCATGGACCGTGTTTCAACAATGAACCTTATGAATTTTGTGGAACCTACTATGCACTCTCAAAGAAATTAAGATTTCCATGACCATACCAAGATATAGATAATACTATTTGCAGGGAAATGTTTACTCACAGGCATCTTGCAATCCTGAATGAGTTTTGTCCTGACTGAAGGGCTTTGGACTCTTCTACAGTTTCCTAGGTCACAATCTCTGTCCTTTTTTTTTCCACCTAAGGTGTTGTCTTATAAGCACATGACAAAAAACTTTTTCTAGGAAATTTCAATCAGATAGGCAGTCATCCATGTTTTGTTGCCTTCTTAAGGATTATAGACTGTGTGGTAGAGCCTTGCATGTATTCGCATGAATCTGATAGTCTTAGTCACCATGCTATAGGACTATAACAACAAAATTTCTGTTGAGAAATATTTTAAGCCCAAGAGCATAAATACAAATACTCTGGGCATTGGGAAAAGATCAGCTCTTATGATGTGTGTGTGTGTGTGTGTGTGTGTGTGTGTGTGTGTGTGTGTGTGTGATAGATATGTATGAGTGTGCAGTTGTTTACTCTTGTGCATGTGTATGCAGAGGCTAGAGCAGGAGGTGGGTATTTTCTTCTCTAACTCTTTGCCTTATGGTTTGGGGGCAGGGTCTTTCACTGAACTGAGTGTTTGCCTTTTCAGTTTGGCTGGCTGACCAGTGACCTCTTGGAAGCCACCGAGTTCCACTCCTCACAGTTGCAGTTGGCTTTTTTTCATGGGTGCTGGGAACTTGAACTTACGTCCTCATATTTACAGAGCAACTGCTCTTTTTCACTGAGCTATCTCTCTAGATCCTTCTGATGACTTTTCAAAATTAGCTGTCCAGGAACCATGAAAGTAGACTTTCATAAACTATTACTAACCAATTCCACTCAACAAAGAAGTAGGATGTCCTCAAGGCATCTTGAGCTATGGATTTAAATAAACAACCAAACAACAAAGAACACCCCAAGGCTCAGGAAAAAATTATATACTATGCTTTAAAGATATATTTATTAATGTAGACACAGAAATTATAAAATCCTAAAGAATCTAAGAGCTGAACATCTACCTACCACATACAAATATCACTGAATGTTCTTTTTACTATGTAAAAAAAGAAGAAAGAAAAAAGAAACACTTCCAAAGCTGTTCCATATAATTATCAATTTGTAAATTGAATGGAAGTATTAGTTTCATAAATCATGTGATTTTTTACAATATTTAAACAGTGTTTTAAATATTGTTTTATGAAAGTTAGTGCAAAAGACATTTATTAAGACACAATGCACAGCATCTTCCAGGAATCCTTACTAAAGCCCTCACAGGCTGTGCCCAGTGAGCATGCAACCTAATTAGACTGATAGACCTAATGGCAATGCTAGGAACTCACAGGACATTAACAGGCCAGTTAAACACTTTTAAAACTGGGCCAACAATGTTAAAATCTCCAGGGGGTCATTATGCCTTAGTACAAACTGGATGTCTCTAAAATCGCAAATGACTTGGGAAAATAAATTGCTAGCAATAATTTTTATATTTTAATACCCATCTCAATACCTTTTCCCCAGAGAAAGGAGAGCTCTCTATTACATTTGTTCACATGAATAGCTAAGTCAGCATCCATCAAGTAGCTACTTGTTGGTGGCAGTTATGCTTTATGGCCTACAACTTCCCTAGTCTGATCCCAAGTGCCTAACTAAGCCAGGGCAATTCTTAAATTGAAAAATACCAAGAAAAGCCAGACATTCTCTAGCACAAACCTGGAGGACAGTTTGTTTCATACTAAAGCACATACATACATATCTACTGCAGCCACACTAGTACTGAGATAGACAGATTATCAGTTGCTGTGCAAAATACGCCACCTTGGAGAATTTCACAACCCACAAACTGTTCTTCATGATGTCCCTCAGAACCAGCCAGAAGGAACTCACTCAAGAGTTAATTCAAAAGACATTTATTAATATATGGTCTACTAAGTCTTAAATAAAAGTTTCCTTAGAGGAGAATGTCAAGTTGTTTATAACTCTTTGATGACACAGAAGTGTCTTGGAACATACATTTGGGGTGTGAGGGATAGGAAGCTGAAGATAACTTAAGAACACAATTCTTATCAATGTCAGCTCTTCCACAGAGGTGTGACAGAGACTGGGTGCCTAGAGTCAAATGTAGTCAAGCAAAATACCCTAAAGCCACACCCAAGACTTCCCAGAACAAATAGGTGAACAGCAAGTTGAGTCAGGAAGAGAACATCCCTAGACTCTGACAAGATGGAAGATGGAATGAATTCTTTGCTACACACTTCAGCATGATATGCCAGCAAACTCAAGGCCACACACATCAAGCCAACTATTCCCTCCTCAGTTGGAAATTAGGTGGATCTCCTCATCTTACATCATGAGACTCCTTTGGACATAGAGAAGGACAGATGATTTGAAGGATGGAAATTTTATCTATGACTGTCATCTAAAGAAAATTTTAAATTACTGGATCAACAATTACTTTTTTTTCCTTCCTCCAATATTATTGGTAAGAGGAACACTGAGGTAATATAAAATACATATTACTTCTGTTATTAAAATATAAAATTTAATATATTTTCTCCTAAAGGGCCAATTTCAGTGTTTCTTAGGCTATATGAGAATTGGCTAAAGTTCATTTTTACAATTTTTCAGAATGCTTATGTGGAACAGGGAAGTTTTTAGAATAAATAAAATTTGATAAAGCCTTGTGGCATAAGTCAGGATGTGTTCATCAATTTATTAGCATTTTCTAAGGTACTAGAAAACAATTCAGAAAAAAATCTCACTTCAAAAATAAGAAATAAACTGTATCTTCATTATGTTGAATTTGGACTCATTTGCACACACAAACACTGATTTAGCAGACCATTAAGAAGTCATATTTTGCCGGGCAGTGGTGGTGCACGCCTTTAATCCCAGCACTCGGGAGGCAGAGGCAGGCGGATCTCTGTGAGTTTGAGGCCATCCTGGTCTACAGAGCGAGATCCAGGAGCAAAGCTACACAGAGAAACCCTGTCTCGAAAAATAAAAAAATAAAAAAAAGAAGTCATATTTTTGGCTTCAATTTCCATGGTAGAGTTTGTCAGTGTCAAAATGGTCACAGATAAAAATCAAACTATCAGCAAGGCATTGTAGTACACCTCTGTAATCCCAGTGTTTAGGAGATGGAAGCAGGAAAACCAGTAGATCCAGGTCAGCTTCTCAACACAGCATGTATGAGGTCTGCCTCCTCATAGGCTCAAATCCCCCTTCCAAGAGTAAATTAAATTAAGAGATCTGACATGGTGTCAAGAAAACTCTGTAACATTTAAAAAGTTCTGAATTTTATATTAAATATCAATGGATACCTGACACTGTTCAGTGGACTACAAGTTATTTGTTCATTAGTTATGAAGGCACTAATTCTTTTTTGTTGTTGCTCGGTAATGTATTCCCAGATCATACCATATAATCTAGGATACAATCTGATATCAATAGTAATTACTGAGTGAATGAATGGGTGAATTAGGAATAAAATATGCACGTCAAAATTATGAAAACAAGAGGTCAAAATAAAGAACTATATGTGAATACTGTAATTCAGGTTCATAGGCTAGCCATGGTACATGCTACTAGATTGATAATCAATTTGAAGTAAAGGTAGAAAAGACTTAATGTCTACCTATTTATAATTGTTTTTTTCTTGGGTGGTCAATTCCTGTGTTTTGTTTACTGTTTTTTTTTTTATTTTTGGCCCTAATTTGTGGTTTCAAAGAGCTCAATGACAAAATATAAGTGAGACTGAACAAGAGATGAGTTAGGGCTCTGAAAACTCACCTTTCTTGTCTCACAAGTAAGCCTAAAATGGGTCATTTCCTTAAAAGTATAAAATGTTCTTCTTTATAATGTCATCCATGAGATAATTTCTTTCTTTGACTGTTGGTATTTTAGCTAGGAACTGAAAAAGACAGACACAAAGTTTTTAATGGAACAGAAAAATATAAAAAAAAATAAAAAAGCAACAACAACAACAAAAAAAACCGAATTAACAATGTGCTCAGTCTATATAATGTTACTGGCATGTATGTTTTCAGGAGTGACTCTCTGATATTGAATACCCTACTGGTGTACTCTTCTCTGGTGAAGACAATTTCTCCCACTCTCAGCATTTCTCAGTTGCCTGCATATCTCTGTGTAGAGTCAAAGCTTTATGGTCTTTCCCCAGTCCACTTCATCATGTCTATTGGTGGCACTGTTGTTCAGCTCATGTTTAGGCAGCCATGTTGGTGAGACTTTATGGGTGTAGCTTCTGACATCACTAGGAGACAAAATTGCATAGCAACCTCTTGGATCCTCTGGCTATTACAATCTTTCTGCCTCTCTTTTAGAATTTTTTTAAGTAGAATTTTTTTAAAGGCTTAATATTTATAAATAACACTTAGGGTATAGTACCACTATCATAGAGCAGGACAAAGAAATATTCTCAAGTTAGTATCTGTATATCACACTCTTCATGCTGTGGGACTGCATATATGAAATGAATTGATCAACAGAATCTTCTCCCTCTAGGAATGTTCATATCATAGGCTTAATGTCATGAGCTTGCCTACTATTGTACAATGCAATTTTCCCCCTTTGCCCTGTCATGTCTGTAGAGGCAAGGTGAATTTTGCCAAATTTTTCAAGCAGAAATGGTTGATTTTAGTAATAAGAGCTAGTATAGAAATCATTTAGTACCTTTGAAAACTCAGAATTTAGGATGCTGACCACAGGGATACACGGTCTTTCTTCTACAGAATGACTACTGTATGGACCCACCTGTACCACTCTCTGTTCCTTTCAGTCGCAGGGGAGTGTTTGCTGAATGAGGACTTGGCATGTATTTATCAGAGACAAGGATGTTCCACGAAAGGGGTCAGGAGGTAACTCATCACTTCCTCTCTCTCTCTTATAATTATATTTCACTTAAAGTCTGTTAGCTCCTCAAACTACCTTAGCCTCATTATTCCTCATGTACTCATCTATAATTGGAAGCTAACTACACCTACCTTTCTATCTCTTGGCAAAGGATCTGGTGTCCAAAAAGAACTTTGAAGAAAGTGGAGAAGATGATTTTAAAAATCTGAAAAACCTGGAAGTTCATCTAGGCTTGGGCCACAGGAAAGAAGGTGGCTGACAGAGATATGCCAGGAACAAGTGCAGAAATTCAGGAAAGGAGAGCAAGGGCAGTGTTTCAAATGCCAAGGAAGGAAACCAGGTTGAAGTTCTGCTCCCTCTAAGGACAGTAGCATTGGACAAAATTCCTATGGGAAGAAGATATTTACCCGCCTTTAATCCACCAAAGGCCCAAACCTTGGAAAAAAATCAATAGCGGTGAGCTAATTAAGCTCAGGTAATAGCCAGCTGTGGCAGATGTGGAGGAAAGGAAAATTCCTCCTAAGACAAGAGATTCAGAGACCTTGGTAGTTCTGGAGGAAGAGGTCAAGGGTAGCACATGAAGGGACTCTAGCTGGGGCCTGGCAAGCATGGCTCTGGCTGGCCTTGCCCTTCCCTCATTCCCTCTGTCTGAGGCTGACCACCAAAGTCCAGCTATCAAAGTATTGAAGTCTAGCTATCAAAAGCCCCCTTTGATTCATCTAATTAACAGGCCAATTAAAATTAAACACCACATCCTAACACGGGGTTTCCCTTTGTACCTTTAGAAACCTCCACTTTCCTGTGTGCCTCTGGCCATTCTTCCTTGCCCTCTTTTCTCCCTTCTCTCTTGTTCCCTCGCCTTCTCCCTCATCCTCTGCCTCCTGTCTTTGTCCTTTATTCCCTGCCCTCTCTCCCTCTGGGGCAAATCAATCTCCTTTGTGCTGAGAACTTGAACTTGGGGAGTCTTGAGCTGACTTCAGGGTTTCCGACAGCAGGCAAGTGGCACAGGGCCTAAAATGCCTTTAAGTAATTTGAATTTACAGAAATCCAGAGACGGAACAGGAGATTGGCATGGTGAGAAATGCAAAGCAATCACCCTGGAGTGTAAAGTCTTTGGAAATGACAGTGCTTGGCTCTGAAGGGGAGGCAGGAACGTATCCCCAGGCAGCCTGCTGTCTCCTTCCCATCCACAGGCCAGAATCATCAAGCTCAAAAGAGATGTGGAGATGAAACACTGTGAAATGAATGGAATATAAAAGGAGAGGGTTTCAAAGAAGCCTTGGAGGCTGGGAAAGCCTTCAAAATAAATTTCTGGTTTTTGCAAAATAGAAAGATGCATTGAAGCAATGTCACAAGTGACCTCTTAACAGAGACTTTCTCATAATGAATTGATGTTCCAGGTTAGAGACTTGGGGTATCCTGACCTAGATCACCAGGCACCCTGGTGATACTGAAATCCACGTGTTCTCTCATTCTGCTGTGGCTCAGTACTGGCAAACATGGGCAGGGATAAGCGCTGTGGGGGAACTGAAATTATTTTGTCTGTTCTAGATAGAATGGTTCAGGTTGCAACTGAGTTCATCTCGGAAATCGTATCAGCTCTTTGGGTTCTTTGATAAAATTTCACAATGGAAAGTGGCTGGAAACTGACTGAATTGAAATTGGAGTAATTAAAATCAGAAGTTAATGGACTGTTTGTTTGACAGTGGCCGAGATGCTCCTAAAAGAATTCTGATTCCACATGAGTGAAATTGTTGCTAAAAATAAAAAAAAAAGAATTTCTGTTAAATTTTAATTTCATTATAATTTAGTGAGTAGGAGTCAGGTTTCGCTTTTGGTTCATCTCTGAGAATGTAACAACAGGAGGATCCAAGTTCATCATATTGAGACATATTAGGAAGTTGTAGTGTGTTCTTGGCATACTCTCACTTTGTGTTGGTTTTTGGTAGACTCAAATAAGTATTTGGCAATATGGATAGACAGAGTTTGAATCTGGAAACTGAACTAGGAACGAGCTTTGGCTTTATGAACTTTGGGTTGTGCTGTGTGATGGGTAGTTTTAAGCTGTATCAGAACTTTCTGGATGTCCTACAGAAGCAGTGATCAAAAGTGGAAAGAGGAGCAGGTAGTGAGACTCCTCCTGATGCTCTTTCAATCCTTCCTCTGAACAGACTCAGCCTCAGCCATGGCTGCCCATAGGCTTAACACTGAAAACATGTGAATACAAAGTCTAGTGGTTCTGAGGAAGAATGCCCATTCTGTGGTTTCCTTTTGTCTTAGTTCTTGCAGTGAAAGCAGCTTGAACACACATAGCAGAGGGAAATGGGTGCCTGCTGGTAAGCTCTTGGGGAGTTTAGTGTCCAGATACTATACTTATGAGAGACAGGGTCAGTGTGTTGAAACACTGTCTTGCCAGATGATTCTGCATTTCCTCGTGCATGCCTAGAATCCATTTGCCCTTAAGTACTGAGGACCTGTCTTGTGATCCCACTACCCTCTTGGGCACCAAACCAAAGAAAGCAACGGCATATCCTGCTTTCTCTGCTTGTTTGATTGACATTTCTGTCTATGAGTGTAAAGTGCTTTTCTGGCAGCCAGGAAGCTTCTATTCAGAGAAGGCAAAAAAATGTACAGTCTGACCTCAGAGTCAGGCTGGATAAAATTAGTGCTGAAATGTATTCTGGATTCAATCCCTTGATTCTATGTCTCAGTTGGTTAGAACCAGAAAAGCGAATGGTCAATGATGAGTAACTAACCATTTCTACAGCAAATGTGGCCATTATAACAGACAAATTGCTGTTTTGGGATGATTTTTCTCAATAAAATCAAAGAGAAATAGAGGCTTAACAAGAATAAATGCAGATTATTGAAACCAGACAAAAACACGAGAATGGCATGAATGATATATGTTCAACCACACGGGAAATAATTTTGTTTCTACTTTTAGAATGAAAATTACTGGTTATCACTAAGTCCATGAAATCTGTAAACATTCATATGTACAGCTGAACGACTGCACATATCCACAGGAGGAAACACAATTTAAGCAGAATTTTAAACACCATATTTTATCATAATGGGAATTGTTCGCGATAAGGAAAAAAACAATCTTTGGAAAACCCCTTCTCATATTGCTACACCAGCCCATCCCACACACATACCCCCCTTACTCTGTATACCTGGCCCCAAATGATTCTGAGGTTCCCAGGAAGCATACCCAACTTGCCAGTCAGATGGAAGCACCGGGCATCCACAGTGCTACATTGCCCCTGTCGACCTGTGTGCTTGCTCTATATAAGCTCCTGAAGACAGCAGCTTCCCAATAGAGCCTTCCCTATTTCCAGTGGTCAGAGGCCACTGACCACCATACAGCTGCAGTAGTGAGGGGCTTTCAGCTTACCGGAGCACCTACTATGTCCAAGTACTGACAGTGAAGTCTCAGCTATGACAAAGTTGTTCTTCATGTTTATTTGAAGGTAGTCTTTTTTTCCTTATGAAATTTTTAAACAATATTCATGATAACTGCAATTATTGTTATATAATCATTTAAATTGTGGTGCTACAGATCAAGTCTAGAGCCTTGCGCATGCTAAGCAAATACCACTAAGTCACACTCTGGTTCCTCTTTCAGTGTTTTTTAAATAAATGTTTGTTACCCTGTTTACCTTGGCACATGCTATCACAGTGTTGAGTAAAAGGAAGTTTACGATTTTATCTTTAGATCTATGAAGATGATCCTAGAATAGGATCATGTAGCCATCGAAACTTCCTTTTTTTTTTTTTTTTTGGTGACTAATGGCTTTGTTGGGTCAAGGTTATTTGTCTGGGTTCTTCTCCAAGACCCAGTTCTCCAGAGTTCCTAAGCTCTTCCTCACATTTTCCATTTCCTCTGTGTGTCCTCATTCCTCACTAGAACGTGTTCCTCTTGTCTTTCTGTGCTCCCCACTTACCACTCATTGCCACACAGTCTAGAACCTCCAAGCAACAAATAGGTAATTATTCCACATCGATAAGAAGTTATATCTATGAACTCAATTTTTCAAGAATGAAAATACTTATTTTAAACATTAATAAGGTCATAAGACAATGTTGGGGATTTTTTAGTGTCTTTGAAATACAAGGCTGGAGATGTAGCTAGTCTAAACTACTGGGCTAAGTTCCAAGCCAGTGAGTGAAAGGCCCTGTCTTAAACAAACAAATAAAAAACAATGATTACAAAAGGTGGATAGTGCCTCAGGAATGACACCTGAGGTTGTTTTCTGGCCTCCAAGTGCATGTGCACTACCCCCCCACACACACACATGCATTTACACATGCCAGATGGTGCACATACATAGAAATACACATATAAATAACTAATACACAGAGATCTTTAGTCATCAAAGGAATCCAGCGTATCCTCATAGACATATTAGAATTATTACAAATCTGTTCCTAAATTAATGGCCCTTGCAGTAATTTGGATGAGAAAAGTCCCTCATGAGTTCACATATTTCAACACTTGCACATCCCCATTAAACAGTGGGAGAGGCTCATGTCTTAGAAAGAAATTAGAGAATTGCTGGCACAGTTTGGAGAAATTTTGGAGCCTTTAGGAAGTGGAGCCTCACTGGAGGAAGTAGGTCATTGGGCATGTGCTCTGAGAGTTTGTAGCCTAGCCCCACTTCTAGCTCACTCTCTGATTCCTGGTTGTAGTTGAAGATGCTATCTCTCTGCTTCTTGATCCTCCTGCCTGCTCCCTTGCCTCCTCCCCATCATGGACTCTCCCTCTGGAACCATGAGCCAAAATAAACTCATTATTCCCTAAGTTGCCTTTCACCACGGTGTTTTATCACAGCAACAGAAAAAAAAAAATCACTGCCACAGAAGCAGGTACCAAGCAGTGATCTGCTACAAAGAATCTGACCGTTTGGGGATGTGGAGGGATGTGCAAGACTTTAGAACTTTATTTGGACCATGTATTCAAATATCTGAGCCTATAAGGGACATTTCTCATTCAAAGGACTACATCCTTCATACACTTTGCATAATCAACTGGATGGATGTTTCTGGGACTTTGCTAATCATGGCACTAAATCAAAAGGCCAATTAGTTCACCTGAGAACTATGATTAGAGCAGCTTAAGATTGGACTTGCAACTGTGCTTGTGGGAACAACACTGACCCAGAAAATCAGCCTGGTAAAGGGATGATAGGCCTGTTCAGCTCCTTTGTGTCATGTGTGTCAAACCCAGTTTGTGTTTCTCTAATAGAATCCAGCATTCACCCGACAACTAACAGCCATCTGTAACTCCAGATCCAGCGGGTTCAATGCACTTCTCTGGCCTCTGCGGGGTTTGCATGCACATGGTGCATAGGCAGAACACTCATCTATAGCATATGAATAAATAAAATGTTTAAAAGAAATTAGAATAGCATTTGCTATCTTGTTAAGAAGATCTTGAAGTTCTGACCAGGAGTTTCCTTAGATAGGGGTCTTGAAATGACAGGGCCATGTGAAAACCAAGTGCATGAGTAGGGAATTCAGGGTGGAAGGGAGGTTGAAGCTTAAACAGTGGGAGAGGCTCATGTCTTAGACAGAAAGACTAGAGTGTTCAGATTAGCTTTAAACAAACTCTTGAAGATCCCTCTTTATCTCAAGAGAAACCATTGGAAACTACTAAGGACAGCATTGACATGTACCTATTTACTTTTAAAGGTCAATTGACAGCTGCCTGACAGGAAGCTTGTGGATCTCCTTGAAAGGTGGGCATTAACAAAACATGATGGTAGCTTGGATTAGAGGCTGGCAGCAGATGTGGGGAGAAATGGGTGGATTCAGGAACATTTCCAAATGGAAAAATGCTTAAAACTGAGGATGAGTTGGATGTGGGACAGAGCTAATAAGAGAGGGGAGAGGCAGGTTTGATTACTAAGTTCTCAGTTGCACTATTGAGTACATGTGGGAACCATCTTTGGGGATATGGTAGAATACTGATGTAAAAGACATACCACAGTTCTCGTATCCTTAGAGTTTGGTTGTCAACTGCTCTTTCAAAGGACCTGAGTTCCATTCCCAACACCCATGTCAGAGTGTCTCACAATACCTATAACATCAGTGCCAGGGGATGCAAAGCCTTCTTATGACAGCCATGGCACCTACACTCACATGCGCGTGCTCACGTGCACACACACAAATACAAATAAAAATGAACCTTAAAAATTGTTTGAATGATTGAGAAATAGTATTTGCATAAAATGAATGAAAAGTTTAATGTTTAGAAAGTTGGTTAAGTAAACTTTGATTAGCATTTTACACTGTTTAAGGGAAAAGGATCATCAGAGTGTGAAGAGAGATCCCTGGAAATACAGGTCTGAGTAGGAGCCTAGAACAGAAAGTATTTGTCTCTTTTCATCCTGGGTAGAAACTCCCTTGCTCGGGCTTTGAGGGATGTTTATTACTTGACATCATTTTCTCCAAATTAAAAAAAACTATTATTATTTATTATAATAATTATTGTTATTATTGTGTGTGTGTGTGTGTGAGTGCATACAAGTCATGCATGTATGTGGAAGTCAGAGGACAATGTTGTGGAGTCAGTTCTCTCCCATGTTCACATGGGCTCCAGGGGTTGAACTTAGGTTATAAAACTTGGGTAGCAAGCGCCTTTCCCCACTGATTCATTGTGAGCCCTTCTTCTGATACTTAATAGCTAATTGCTCTTTCTGGGATGTGCCTCCTCCTGAATGGTTATGTGGTTGGTTCCTACATACTTCCACACAGCTTTATATTTTCATTCTAATCTTCTAAGGCCACAATTCAACACACACACACACACACACACACACACACACACACCATGTTTATTTACACAGATAGTTACTATAGATGAATAACATGCACATGTATGCAAATTTTTAGATAAAAAATGGTAGTGCTTTCTAATTTGATAGACTTTATTCATTTTTAATTATTGAAAATTAAAACATGTTTAGTGTTCTTTAGAGGCTTCCAATGTGGACTTTGAAATTAGACTGTGTTTGGAAGTAGATCTGCAATTTAACCATCTGTGTGGTTTTGAGAAAGCTTTGTCACCTCTTGAAGCTCTGTTAATTTACATAGGAAATATAGAATTGTTTTAGGAATTTAATTATAAGATTTAAGTAAAGTCCTAACATGCTGAATCTCTGGAATAAAGCAGGCTTTTTAATAAATGGCAGGTGTTGAATTTCATCATATAGCCACATATTTTATGATGTGCTATATATAGCCACATATTTTATGATGTACTGTTATACTTATGACCTTATGTAAATCTAACACACGAAAGAGCTCTTGATAACTTTGCATCATGTCAAGATGGAGTGGCATTCTTTCTCCCAGATCCCTTTCACAACTGGGATTTGGATACTCTTCTCAGTGTCACAGGAGGAGATGCAGGAACCAAGCAGAAGAAACTCAGCACAGCAGCAATTTGCTGTTGCAGGAGGGTATGCAGTGATAAACTCAGGTGAGCAAGCCTACTGGGCAGGAGATTCGTTTTCATTCCAACACAGGTGGTGACAGTTTCACTGGTGAAGCACAAGCTCCAATTCTGGCAAGACTGGCTAATTCTTAAAGGGATGAAAGAGGCAGGTGTGATAGAACCAAATCCCAGGAGTGTCTGGCATCCAGGGGATGGGCAACCAGGTCAGTCCAGAGGAATTTCACAAGATGGGGCAATTTTAGAATGCCTGCCCCTGGTGGATGAGCCATCGTAAAAAGAAAGACTGTTTCTCACAATACTCATCACAAACAAGCACAATAAGTCTCCGAAAGTGGAAGGAACAATATTGTGCATGGGAACCCCAGAGTTAGAGGAAAGACTTTTCATTCCATAGGCTTCTGTTGCTGCCTTTCATCCATCCCAGAAGCCACAGGAGCCCCCAACTCAGAGCCACCCTTAGGCATACAACAAATCCAGCTCTGGACAAAGCCTCCCTGAACCAGATGTAGAAAATGTTTCCTGACAACAGAAAATGCTTCTTGCCCTAGCCTCACTCCCACATCTCTATACTTGTGGAAGAACCTTCCTGCTCCCACTACAAGGAAACAGACATCAAGTTTCCATTCCCTCCCTGCAGGGCAAGGCTAGAAAGTAGAAAACTCAAGTTCTGTCACCTTTGGAGAGTGCTTCAGTTCCCTGCTGGGGGGGGGGGGGGGGGCCGCGGGGAACAGAGCTGCTCACCCCTGGCCACTGACTTCCTGTTGTCAGGACCTGGTTCCAGGAGCTCAGTTTCACTACACATATGACAAAGGAGGATAGACTTCCTAGGAGGGAAGGGAAACTGGTATTCTGCTTCTTATAAAAGTAACTAGGTGTCAACAGTGAGCACCCTGGGAAACAGGAGAGAGAGAAAGAAAGAGAGAGAGAGAGAGAGAGAGAGAGAGAGAGAGAGAGAGAGAGAGAGAGAGAGGAGACAGAGGGACAGAGACAAAGAGAGACAAAGAGTCCTGTTTGTATTCTTCAACTAGAATTCTTCAAAAACAAGTAGGACATATAATATCAAATGAGTTTATGTTATAATCTAAAAGCACTTACCACATTATGAAGAAACAACTTGGATGGAATTATTGTTTTGGTGTGTCATTGATACTCCATCTATCCCATCTGATACTCCTCTCTCCTTCTCCCCTTCAATCTTTCTCTCTCCTCTTCCTTCTCCTTCTTTCCCTTCTTCTTTCCCACAAGCCCTCTGTTTTTATCTATTCATTTCACACTTTTTCTCACAGTTGTGTGACCTTTCCTGGGAGACATGAACAAACGTCTTCTCACTCCAGACAGAGTACCAATGACAGATCAAAGAAACAGTTCCTACCAAGTCTAGCTTGCTAAACCCTAGGAGCTTATTGGAGTTACTCATAGGAGTGTGGGTGAGGGGATGTTTGTAGGCGCACAGGAGATGACTGGGGTGCATCCATCTGTACTGCTGAAAAGCATAACAGCTGCCCCTAGGGCTGCCCTGTGTGAACTGCAGACAGCTCCACAAGTCATACATTCTCTCTTCCCACCAACAGTTTATTATTTGTACAACTTTGGGGAGGGACCTTGTGAATCTTGCTAGCTTGAAGCAATTCCTGAAACTTGTGAGTTTCCTTTACTTCCTGAATCTTCTGAGCCTTAATAGGCTCCCTCTTAGATGGAATATTTCAATTCTCAGGGTGCTGCTACACAAGAACAGCTATTCACCAAAACTCTGAAGTGGGTGCCAAGAATGCAGAGAGAAATGCAATCACATCTGTTCCACTTGCTTAGAGTCTGTTAGAAAACAATCCACATGCAACTAGCTTACTCTTTCTAGAATTTTTTTCTCCTGGTTTTATGAGCAAAGGGAGTAGAAATCAAATGTATTAAACTCCATGCTCAACATTTTTCTTGTGTTAGCTAATCTTATCCTCACGACTGCCATATGAAGTAGAAAAACCATGTATAAGCATGTTGACATATTCTAGAAATGCTCATTATAATTAAAACCCTGTGCAATTTTTGTCCCCGAGGTGATCAAAAACAGTCTAGACATCCATCTGCTATATATGCTGGAGGAAAACCCTGAGGGATGTGGTACCCTTTGGCTCAATGAAGTTGTCTGCTTCTGTCTATTCTTGCAATTCTGAAATCCTATGACCAGATGGAATAGCTATGAACTCTAGCACTATTCTCAAATAATTCAAATGTGACAATTTTTTTCAAAGGAAGAAACCCAATGTTTTACTTTATCTTCTTACAAAAACTTCCATATCATCCTCCCTAGGGTGATGGTATCTCTGCTCGTGCCAGGGCTAAGTTCCAAAAGAATAATTTTAGTTGGTTTGCATGAGCTCCCTGAAGATTTCTGAGAATTAAACCATTCTTTCATCTGGTCTTCACTACATAGCTGTACTGGTCACATTGTACTTAGGTTTGAATGGAGGGATGTGTGTGTGTGTGTGTGTGTGTGTGTGTGTGTGTGTGTGTGTGTGTAAATAAATATGTACATATATATTTACTAATTATTAGGAATTAGGCTTTCTCAAAGCCACACCACTCACTTCAAATGAAATAGAATTTCAAACAATCCTGGGCCCTATAAATAGATTGGTGGTGCCTGACATATGGAATTCATAACAGAAAGGGCAGTGTGATTAAGAGATTCCTTGAGTGTGTCTCAGACATGGAAAGGCTCCAAGATGACAGTGGCTGGGTTTTGGCTTCCTGGGTGCTGCACCTCTAAGGGAATATGTCTCTTCCTCTCTTTGCCTGATGTTTACTAATCAGGAGTACTATGACTGTGCAAAGTAAACTACACTTTTTGTTTATTATTGTTGACTTTGACACATGGAATTCAGCACATCATAGAACAGATTATAAAAACCAAGTAGTGGAAATGAATATTCCAGATCCTGGGCTTCTAGGGGAACCTATGCCGTCACTTAGCTGTTTTATTCTGAAACAAATACCTCACCTCCACAAATTTTTGTTGCCTCAAGAATCACTGGGTCAAGAATGTGATTCTGTGTACACTGGAATGGAGTTCTGAGTCTAGAGCCCACAGGTAGCCAAGTGTACAAAGGAAGTGTGGTAGAATCAAACACCTCATATTATGTTGAAGCTGAATGGAGCTCCATGCCATGGAGTCATTTCTAAGTCACAAACAAATCACTTGAAGCTCTGAGAGTTTCTAAAACTGAAATTAGCCACTGAGGCTCTATCCCAGAGCATCAAGATGACTGTCAAACGATGCATGTGCACAGTGATGATAAAGGGGAGGAGGGGGCTTGCTTTCCCATCCACAAACAGCTTCAGCTCACAGTCTTCCTTCAAATCATTTTTCTGTGAGCTAATGAGGAACCAGAGCCTTTACTCATGTGTGAGATCATGTGATCTGAAAGTGTATTGCAGACAGAGCAAGCTGGTACAGAAAGCCAAATATCATATGAAATTGAAAGGAAATGCTACTTTATGTGTTTTTTAAACTTTAAGATATTCAAGTATGCAATGCAGTGAGGTCATGCTATACAATTCAAGTGTGTGTGTGTGTGTGTGTGTGTGTGTGTGTGTGTGTGTTTACTCATGCATGCATGTGGAGACCAGAGACTGATGTGGAATGTTTGTCTTCTCCATTGAACTCCATCATATCTTCTGAGTCAAGGGCCTTAATAATTTCATCAATAATCATGGATATGTCTTACTGGGTGATGAATAAACACATATACCCATACATGCATGTATGTACATATAAACATAAGGCAGTGTGATTTGTGCTTGGAATTCAGCTGAGAGCAAGATCTAGAAAGTCTCTATCCAAATTCTCTTGGAAGTTCAGATGTGAACACAGCCATTTTTTTCTGTGACCAACAGCTTTGTGAATTCAGATTGTGTATATGTAGTCATGTGCACAGAAGTATGTACGTTTGGTTAAGACAACATAACTTTTGAGGCACATAGGAGACATAGAGCGACTCTTAAGCTTTCAGGAAACATCACATATAGGAATTGGATAGCATGAATTAATGGGCGCTGGTTAGAGTTCAGACTCTCTAGCAGAGGTTGCTGAGATGAAAAGCAGGGTCCTTCTATATCATGCACACCGAGCTTTATGGTTATTCGTATTGCTGGGAACAACTTAGATTGCTGTCTTGGAAATTAGTCGTATCTGCCCTGGGCTGTTAAAGACAAATATCATTCAAATTGGTTAGTGCAAGTGACTATAACACTGTCAGAGGCTGCTTGAAAAGAGTTTGTATCCATGTGAGGAATCCCCAGGTGGTAGAGTGGAGAGATGTCAGACTTCATTTGAATGATACACATATGTGTATTATTCTGCTTACCTCACTAATTTGATGATTTTTCATTAACTTAAATATTTCATTTTACCTAACCCCAATTTTTAAAAACTTGAATAAATACTACCCTATATTAAATGTCAGCTCTAACAGAAAGAAGAGTGGATTCGACTTTCATTGTTTGTTGTTTTAGAAAACCAAAGCACTCCAACACGCATTGGTCTAACATGCCACCGCTCAGTAGCAAGTTCCACCTCTAAACATTGCCATATCGTTCTTCACTTTATTTCCTGACAGTGATATTATTAGCTTTATTTTATCAGCTGGGGAATCTAAGATGAAGACTGACTCAGCTGGAAGGAGACCAAGTGTCACATTCAGCAGAAGACCTGATTTGTACTAATGTTAGAACTGACAGACTCTTTGACTGCAGGAAATATGTCATTTTCTTTTAAAAGTCTCCACATTTTATTGCACAGTGCTCCCAATTTCATTGACTTGAACCAACCAACAGATAACACATATTCTCAGAAGGGAGTAAATCACACTGACCTGGACTTTCTTGATAAATGATGATAAATGGATTGCTGAGCTGGATCTCTGTAAGAGTCATAAATACCAGGAAGACAATAACTATGACTTAAAACAGTTTAAGTTGTTCACACTGTCCTGATTTAATATAAAGATTTCAGAATATTTGTCAAGCCAGCTGTATAAAATACTATATATAGGTCTAGCAAACTTATAAATTGAGGAGTCAAGCCTCCAAAGGTTTTCCTAATGTTTGTGAGAGTTCCAAATTCATGTCCAGTTCATCATTTTATTTATCACTTTATTGTTCTCTAAATTGTGTTTAGCTATGATTAGTTTTATGCAGTCACTTGGTGCATAGACATTTTAGATTGTTAGGTACAAGCTGCAGCCAAGTGTATACCTCAAAGATGTCTTATTTGAGATTTTGAGTCCAGCTGCAATAAACAAACTAGAATAGCAAGAAAGTATGAGGTTCTATAAGCCATTTTTCTTTATTTCCCAGCACCCAGCTATGAAGTACTGCACTTCATTCCTTAATTACTATGTACCAGAAATACTTCTGGGCACTGACGATACAGTTGCATCCACACAAACACATAAAATGTTTGAGTTTCTACCACCCATGAGGCTCATGTCCCCATGGGGAGAAAAGTAAAATGAATAAATAAAAATAAATGAGTGATTGAAGATGTTGATAATGAAGAGGACAAGTGAATGAAAAGCGAGAAAGGAAGTATGAGAATAGAAAGTGAATTAGAAAGGATGGTAAGGACAATCCTATTTTGGGGTTCCAGCTGAGTGACTAGACGAGTTCTGTAAAAATCTGGAAATGGTGCCAGAAGCCGGAGAGAAGAGCAAGGTCAAAAATCCTTAAATAGGGTCTTTCTGGTCATGATAATGAAGAGCAGAAAGGCCAGTGAGCAACACAGGAAGTGGTAGAACATGAATTCTGAGGGGGCCAAGAGCAAAATAATATAGAGTAGAAAATCATTTTCCCTAAAGAGACACCTCTAAAGGTTTTATTTCGGAGGATAATTTGTATATGTGTTATGTACACAGAGAGACCAGGGAACAGTTATTTAGCTGTTGAGAAATTGTGGGGAAAATGATGCTGCTGGAGTTGAAATGACAATGAGAAACGATGGTGATGATGTTAGAGTGAGGGTGATAAATGATGGTGATGATGTTGGAGTGAGGGTGGGAAATGATGGTGCTGATGTTGGTGAAGATGAGAAACAATGGTGTTGATGTTGGAGTGAGAGTGGGAAATGATGGTGCTGATGTTGGAGTGAGGGTGGGAAATGATGATGATGATGATGTTGGAGTGAGAGTGGGAAATGATGATGATGATGTTGGAGTGAAGATGAGAAATGATGATGATGTTGGCTCGAGAGCCAGAAATGATGGCGATGAGAGAAGATGTGAGAAGTAGTCAGATTAACCACTAAAAATTATGACAAAAATGATTCATGCTGCTTATGCTTCTGAAGATGGATTTTCTACTTTTAACTCAGACATCTAAATAAGTCACTATTTGTCAAAGGCATAACATTTATCTACTCCGTTATCCCAGCTACTGGATAAACTGCATTAAGTAATCTATTGGGAACTTATATAGATGCACACATTTCAAAAGGAAGACCAGAGACTGTTTCTAACTTAATCAAGTGACAAAGCCAGGTATCCTCTACAGAGCAAGTGGAAAGAAGCAAAAGTGGTTTTGTCACTAATGACATCATACTTTTGTTAACCAAAGATCTTAGCTGCAAATAAGAGAAACTAATACTGCCTCATCGAGTAGAAAGGGCACTTAACAAATACATAATCTATTTGCTATTGGATCCTTGGTTTGGCTTGAAGAACAGTTTCATAAGAAGTATGTAAGAAAGGAAGTTAGTCATCAACAAGAAGCTCGGGCAGTCACAGCCCAGCTGAGTCTCCTTAGATGCAGCCGATGCTGATGCTGCCACACTGGTTTCTGAATGACACATGCATCACTGTGACCGCTGTCACAGTGGCCCTCGTGGGAGCACTGTGTTGCTTTTGAGTCTACTGCCCTTCTTCTTTTGGATTTGTTGTGTTGTTTCTACTGATGCCACTTGTGTCCTCCTATCCGCTTTCATCAGTCACTAGTTCCTGTCAGAGCACCTGTGGAGTTTGGTTGTTTTAGCCTAGTAGTCTAGTTTGATTTTCTGTTGCTGTGATTAAAATACTCTGACCAAAACCAGCCTGGAAAGAGAAAGGTTTATTTGGCTACTGTAGTTGTTTTTGTTTCGTTTGGTTTTTTTTAAAACTCTTTGGGGGACCCACCACCTATCTCTCAAATAAATACATGGAGAGTTATTCTTACTTATGAATTCCCAACCTTAGCTTGGCTTGTTTCTAGCCAGCTTTTCTAACTTAAATTATCCTGTTTCTCTTTAACTACATTTGCCTCTTCGCATTTTACCTTTCATTATTATTATTATTATTATTATTATTATTATGAGATTTTTTTATTCTTTTTACATACTAACCACAGATTCCCCTCACCTCCCTCCTCCCACCCCTCAGCCTTCCCCCCAATCCCGCCCATTCTCACCTCCTCTAAGTCAAGGTCTCCCATGGTGAGTCAGCATAGCCTAGCACATTCAGCTGAGGTAGGTCCAAGCCCCCCCCCCTCCCTGCACCAAGGCTGCACAAAGTGTCCCACCATAAGCACTAGGCTCCAAAAAGCTGGCTCATGCACCAGGGAAGGGTCCCGATCCCACTGCCTGGGGGCCCCCTAAATAGTTCAAGCTAAACAGTCGTCTTGCCTATCCAGAGGGCCTAGTCCAGTACCATGGGGTCTCCTCAGCAATTGGTACACAGTTCATGCATTTCCACTAGTTTGGCTGGTCATCTCTGTACATTTTCCCATCATGATCTCGATGTCCCTTGCTCACAGAATCCCTCTGAGTAGTTTTCTCACCTGTCTGAGCTGTCATAATTTAGGGGGATGCTCAGGGAAGACCCTTTGTGGTTCTTTGGATCTGCCCCACCATACACCCTACAGTTAGGCAGTAGAGGCAGCAACACCATCCAGTAACTAAGTCAGTAACTAACAAAGCTGGAGGCAGAAAGGAATATAAGGCAGCTTCCATCACCCCCTACCTTGGTGAGCAGCTCATGAACATGTTAGACCAGGCTGGCATAGCATACGAGCCCTCCACTGTCTGTGGAGAAAGGGGTATTTTGCTTCTTTATTTATAGGGTCTCGCTATATAGTTTGCTTGCCTTGAACACTACATCTTCCTGCTTCATTGCCAGAGCTGCAACAGGACAGGGTGAGGACTCTGACAGATTTGTTCTTATAGTTGTTGTGGATCATATTTACTACTTCCTCACATGTCTTGTGAGGTTGTTTGCTTGTTTTTCCAGATTCTGGACACTTTTTCTCTTTATATGAAATTTTTTACTGTTCTGTAGTTTCCCAAATATTCTTAATCTTTGTTTTGTGATAAAGCTCCTTGGTAATAGATTCATCTTTTTAAGACTTGCTGCAAGCTGGTGAGTCAGGACCAAACAGCATTAAGGGTAAGATTAGTTTTTCCAACTGTAAGGCAATTTGCTGTTGAGCATTCTGCATATTATTCCTTGAATTATGAGTTGTTCTCTAACCCCTGACCAGAGAACATACATTATTCTTGGCCTTACATAATTTCCAGGAACTGTTTATTCCATTCCATTCCAATAGCTTCCCTCACCCCATCCCCACTCTGAGTGGTTTTCTCACATGTCTGAGCTGTCGTAATTTAAGGGAATGCTCAGGGAAGACCCTCTGCGGCTCTCTGGGTCTGCCCCATCATACACAAACATTCATTACTTCAACCTGGGGAGAACCCTGTGTTCTGCTCAGGTCCTTGGTACCTATCTAGTATCCTCTCTAGGACAACTGAGGCAATCATTGAACTTCCCTCTTGGTTTCTCCTTTTTTATGACATCCCAGCTGATGGCTAATACCTGAAAACTGCTTAAATATAATTGTGTTTTTTTTTTAATGTTTCAGGTGGGAAAATAAACACAGTTCTTATTCCTCTAGCATATCCACCATGAAACTTCAAAAAAGCATTTTAAATGAAGCAATAGCCTTTTCTATGGGAGTGAACAGTTGTCAAATATTCCCAAAAGAGAAAATGTTTCTCCACGGAAAGAGCCTATTAGGGGTAAAGCATTTTAGACCTCTGCCACAGGGAACGCTGTGAACTCAGTGAGCTCATCCCCAGTGGGGAAGCTTTCATTCATTTTTCCTTTGCTGTTTATGTTTTTCAGAAATTAAATCTATATGAAAACGATGCACTATTGGAACTCAATAATGTGCAGAAGTCAGAACAAAGGCTATATTTAGATAGAATTGTTTTTATGTTTTAGAAAAGCCCCTCCCTGCTACTTAAAATGATTTATAGATAGTTTCAAAGTTCTAATTTTATAATTAACTAAAATTAGAATGCCAAACATTAATAATCACAGGATTACTGAAAGAGAATTTGCATATTTTACATAGTTAATTAGCACAAATAATTAGTGTGGAGTATCACCTCAAACATTTCTCAGAAAGCTAGTGTGTATTAATTCAGGTAAAGCATAGAATTTAAGTAGTTAATGTGTATTAAAGTCTATATCCCATGTGAAGAGGGCAGAAAACACTACTCAAGGCATTGTGAGGGCACACGGGACTGGGGCAGAAATTTCTATCATTTTACTAGTAAATCTTATTTCCAAATTATAGCATCAATGAGCTTCGACAATTCTTCCTCTGAGAAGCCCCTTATTGCCTTTCCTAAAAGTAACCTGAGTTCATATTTCCAGAAGGCAGGGTGGAACATGAAATTCTGCAGGGAAATGATAGTACACACCACACTGTCTGGGTAGGACCCTTGGTGGATGCTGCTCTTCCCATTCAGATTCCATTCAGCTTTACCTTCCCTTCCCTAAATGAACTCCATTTCTATGATTATCAATACATTTTCTGTAAGATTTGACTTTGCTTCCACATGTGAAAATCCCCTCCTATCAAATCACCTATCTTAGTTAAAGTGTAGCATTTTCATTTATTATTATTAATTATTATTATTAAAACAGACTTTCACACCCTGGCAGGCCTGGAATTCACAGCAATCCATAACCAAAAGGAAATATCGATTGCTAAGATGTAGAAACTTGTTAATGACCTGCAGAAAAAAAGTACAGTTTAAAGACGAAATGACACTGAAAATTAGAAGTGTTCTAAAAAAAACAAAGCAGCTGTTGTGGTTTGGGTCCACATCCCCTAAGGGTCCATGTGTTAACGTTTGGGTCCTCACTGGGTGGCACTATTGGGAGACTGTGGAAACACAGAGAAGTGGAACCTAATGGCAATGTTCATGGACTTGTGCTGAAACAGAGCATCCTAGCAGGGAGAGTAGACAGGAGCAAAGGTGTTCAACTCGTGGCATCCGGGAGGCAGAGCAGGCTCTACCAGCTTAAATACTTGACAATGTGAGCAGCAGCACCAGAATCAAGTAGCCTTGAACACAGAGCAACTGTGTGTCATTGTCTTTGCTTTTGTTTTTCTGCTTTAAAATGAATGAAGTAAGAGAAGGCTAAACACTCATCAGAACACATACAGCCACTGAAACAGAAATTAACTGATTGATATTCTACATCAGGTGGATTTTTTTATAAGGTGGACCATGACAGCCTTTCCCCAGTAGAAAGGCAAAGTTTTGCTGGACATTTGATTTTTATGGTTGATAATAATTAGGCCATCCTTATAGAGACTTAATCACTGAATCTACTAAGCGTTTCTGTTCTCATATTATCGTGGAAGGTTAGCAATGACAACCACCAAGTCCTCCTATAATAGATAAAATCTTCACAGCAGGATATTCCTGAGTCCAAGAGTTATGACTGGAAGGAAGGCCTCTTGCCTGACATTATCTCATCACAAGACGCTGTAGGGATGGAAAAGCAACAAGCCTGTTGCGGAAGATGCCTTTGTGCTGTCTGAATGCTCCCGAAGGGAGGGGAGTGTAAATTGTCAGGTTACCAAAGCACTGAAATCTACCGATGGAAAGAAGTGTGCAGGAGGCAACACGCTGTTTGCTCTTTTATGAGGAACTCACAGAAACGTGTTTATCTGGTGATGAAAAAAGCAACATGAGAGGGAGCAGTCAGGACTTATCAGAGATCACAAACAATTCTGGGATCTAACTAAACCTAAAACGTATTGGGGGAATGTGAACGAGGTAGGTATGCTACTAGCTTGCATTAAACTGAAAACTTGCTTTGCAGCAGATGGGGAGACAATGTATGCTCCAGTCACCAAGAACAGGAAAAAACAGGAGACAAAATCAAACACA
>CABHPQ010168732.1:0-26371 GCA_902168405.1 Peromyscus aztecus
CTTGTACAATATACTCTTTAAAGCCACACTATTCAGTTAAATGACTGAAATGAGATAAATGAAAGAACCAGATAAATGTATAGACAATACATGTTCAATGCTGTGAAATGTTCAGCTAGTCCTAACGACCTAGAACTTCATGGCTCTCTCAACCAAAACCTCAGCAACTTGTCACATGGATAGCAGCAAATTAGTTCTAATTCTTACATGGAACCAATAAAAATTAAAGGAAACAATACACAGTACTGTAGCATGAATCTTAAAAGTTCTTATTAATAAAATCAAACTTGAGGCCAGTTATTGGGGTGAATACTGGAAGATCAAAGAAGCAGAACAAGCCACAGCCAATCTCACCTTGCTAGTTCCTCAGCTGATCCTGTTTCCTCAGACTGGATACCTCTAAGTCCTCATCCAGAATGAATCTCAGCTGAACTGTGCTGCTCCAAAGCCTAAAAGCTTAACCAGCCAAATGCTTCTAGTTTCTGGTCCTCACGCCTTATATACCTCTCTGCTTTCTACCACCACTCCCTGGGATTAAAGGCTGGCTTTCTGGGATTAAAGGCGTGTGTCACCATGCCTGGCTATTTCCAATGTGGCCTTGAACTCACAGAGATCCGGAGGGATTTCTGCCTCTGGCGTGCTAGGATTAAAGGTGTGAGTGCCACCATTTTCTAGCCTTTGTATCTTAGTGGCTGTTCGGTGTCTGACCCCAGATAAGTTTATTAGGGTGTACAATATTTTGGGGAACACAATACTACCACACAGTACGGTCTTTGAAAACAAAGTTGGATGACTGACATTACTCAATTTCAAAACTTACCACAAAGCTATAGTAATCCATACAGAGTGACATTACCAAAGAAGTAGTTAAATGGATCATTGTCATGGAATAGAGAGAGAGAAATAGACCCACATAAACATAATCACCTGATTTTTGGCAACAGAGTAAAGGCCATAATGCAATGTAAAACAGATAGTCTTCTCAACTACACTGAGAGAGGTGGTGGCTGAGACTAGACTGGACTTTACCCTTTTAGAAATGTTAACTTCAAATAGACCACAGACTTAAATGCAAAATGCAGAAGTATAAAAATCTAAGGAGATAATACAGAAGAAAATTTGACAACCTTGAGTTTGATGGTGTCTCTTTAGACATGACAGCACAGGCATAATCCATGAAAGTCACAACCGGTAAGCTGGATCTGGCTGGTACTAAGAAGCTCTGCCCTGCAAAGAGCACCATCAAAAAGACGTTCCCAAGACATTAATGGTATCTCACCAGAGGAGATCCACAGGCAGCAAACAAACTATGGGAAGAGGCTCTGCATCACAGGTCATCGGGGATGCACACGAAAACGGTGATGAGATAGATGCTGCTGCACACTGTTAGATTGTCCGAAGCCGAAAACAATGAACACCTCAGATCAAGGCTATAGAGAAAGGAGACTCTTGCTCAGTCCTGGGGCCGACATGAAAGGGAATTGCTATTTTGCACGACATGGTAGCAGTCTCCCATAGAATTTACGCTATGATACAGCAAGTACACCCCCCTGGTACTTACACAAAGGAATTGAAAACTTTTTCTATACAAAAGAACCTACATGTGGACATTTATAGAAGCCTCATTCATAATTGCCAAAACACAGAAGCCACCAAGATGTCTTTAAATAGATCAATGGGTAAATAATTATGATACATCTGGACAATGTAATATTATTCAGCACTGAAAGAAATGGGCTCCTAAGTCACTAAAAGATACGGAGGAAAGTTAAATATCCTAAGTGACAGAAGACAAAGTGAAAAGCTCACACACTGCAGACTCACTCCTTTATCTTATTAGAAAAAGAAAACTGTGAAGACAATAAAAACAGCACTTGCCAGGGTTTAGGGAAGAGGGGAAAATTAATAGGCAGAGCAGAAAGGAATTAGAGGGCAATGAAACTGCTCTAAGGAATGATGATGATAGACACATTAGTTAAAATTTATAGACTGTACATCCCCCAAAATGAGCCCAAATTTAGACTATGAAGCATGGGCAGTAATTATGTGTCAATGTGCACACCTCATCCATTAAAATGTAGCATCCTGCTAGGGAAAGTCAATAATGAAGGAGGGAGTGCATGCAGGCAGGGCCAAAGGGTAAATCTCTCCCCTTTCTTCCAGTGTGGCTACGACCCTTAAACTTGTTTAAAACACTCTCTGAAAGGAAAAGAAAAACTGATGACAGGCAAGGAGATGTCAGTAAGATGGGAACAAAGTTCACTCCAAGTGAATACCATCTTGACACAATACAGCAGAAATAAAGCTAAATTTCCATTATGAATATAAATTCCTCTAACCATTCACTAAAAATCCCTTCAGCGACCTAAAATAATCGGTCAATATATTTCCTCTTTGTAGCTTACCCCTTGTTCAAAATATTAAAAAATACTTATTCATGGATTGGTTTATTCAAGTCTACACATGTGTACCTGAGACTAGATTCTCAGTATGTAATGAATAAAAGAGACAGGATATCATTTCCCTGTAGATTCTACATTCTTCATCATCACAGTGAGTGAGAGAGGACAAACAGCCAACAGCAATTTATTATTGATTTCAAAGTCTCCCCATCTAGAATAATAGTGATGACAAACAGTGTTATGAAAAGAGGTCCACAGAAATCCACAAGGATACCTCCACTATAGACTACTGGCAATGGTCGAGAGACAGCCCAAAAGGACCTTCTCTGGTGATAGGATGGTCAAAAACCCCAATTGTCGTGCTAGAAACCCCATCCAATGACTGAGGGAACCAGATGCAGAGATCCATGGCCAGGCCCCAGGTGGAGCTCTGGGAGTCCAATTGGTGAGAAAGGAGGGTTTGTATGAGCGAGAATTGTTGAGACCAAGGTTGGAAAAAGCACAGGGACAAATAGCCAAACGAATGGAAACACATGGACTATGAACCAATGGCTGAGGAGCCCCCAACGGGATCAGGCCCTCTGGATAAGTGAGACAGTTGATTAGCTTGATCTGTTTGGGAGGCATCCAGGCAGTGGGACTGGGACCTGTCCTCAGTGCATGTGCTGGCTGTTTGGAACCTGGGGCTTATACAGGGACACTTGGCTCAGCCTGGGAGGAGGGGACTTGACCTGCCTGGACTGAATCTACCAAGGTGAACTCAATCCTCAGGGGAGTCTTTGCCATGGAGGAGATGGGAATGGGGGGTGGACTGGGGAGAAGTTGGGGGTGGGGCGGGAGGGGGCATCTGTGGCTGATATGTAAAATTAAATTAAATTATAAAATAAAATGTTTTAAAAAAAGCTTATCTCAACATCAAATGGCGATACCACATCTCCCAGACATCATTTTACTGCCTGGTGTGGCCGAGGCATCATTTGAGACCCACCTTTAGAATACCACTGCATGTCATCCGTTCCTGAAAATCCGTTGTGTTGGACAAGGATCTGTATTTTACAACACAGAATGTGGAAACAACAGATCCTGCCTGGGATTGCTGCTAAGGGGCTGTTCTACATAAATTAATTACCAAACATTAACCCTAGTTTCAAAGGGCAAGGGAGGTCTCTCACTTAAAAGGGGTGAATGACTCCCTGGGGGTTGGGAAAGGAACATCCTAGGCCTTTCATGCACACCAGCAACACCATGATCTTTAGTAATATCTGGTTTATCTCCTCATTTTTATACTTTCTTCTCCCCTTATCCCTTATTGTTTTCTAAAGTGGTATTTATTCTTTCTGACATGCCTTCATTTCTTGCACGGGGGTACAGGGAGAGGATGGGAGTCCTCTGGCTAGGAAGGCAGCCATGTCCGCCCTTCTTCTAAAATGTGGACACATAATAGACATTTCTTCCCCATCACCAGGCACTGCTCAAAGGGGGTTGTGATATGAACAAAAAGTGAGCCAAAGAATTTTTCAAGTAAAATAGGCCCAGAAAGTTTTCATCAGAGATGGAAATACTGAGGGTAATATCTGGAAATCTATGGGAAACAGGGTTACATTAGAAAGTTAAATATATCGTTTTTTATTCCGTCTTTAAAGAATGCTCTACATAGTTTTTTAAAACGATTTCGATATTGTCTTGCTTGTAAACAGCTTGTTTAACAGAATACTTGGTTGTCTTATCAAGATGTTTAATTTCACGTAGGGCATAAATAAAAATATCACATTGTTTTCCATACATATGTACCATTATGTGGTAATGGAAGACTACTTTCTAAAAAGAAAAAAAAGGAAGATGAGTGGCAAGATGACTCAGTGGTTATGAGTTATTAATTTGTACTGTTTTTGCAGAGGATCCAAATTTGGTTCCAAGCACCCACATCAGGAGGCCCACAACTGCCTGCAACTCCAGCTCAAGGGAGTCTGAGGCTTCCAGCCTCCTTGGGCACTAGCACTCAGGTGCACATACTCACACATACATACACTATTAAAATAAAATAAACCTTTATGAAAAGAATGTAATTTAGAAGGAAATGAAGTAAAACTCTAAGCCAGAGTTTTAGGGATCTGGGTGCATGAGACAAAACGATCAAGACAACATAATAGTTTATTTGATGACAATTAATTAATTTATTTTCTTAAATAATTACTAAAGTGTCCAAACTAGTAAGCTTCTACTACTCAAGCCTTGCCAACACCACAAAGCATTGACATTAAAATGAGAGTGAAAGCTGTACGTCTGTGGTGTGTATGTGTCTGTGTGTGTATCTGTGTGTCAGTGTGTATATATGCATGTGTGTGTCTGTATTTTTGTGTTTGTACGTGTGTCTGTGTGTTTTGTCTATGTGTGTGTCTGTATGTTTCTGTGTCTCTCTGTGTGTATCTGTGTGTATATATGTGTGTGTATGTATATCTGTGTGTCTATTTGTATCTGTGTGTGTGTGTGTAAAGATTATTGTATTGTTTGTTTTCCTTTTAGAATTTACTTTTCAAATATATTTTAATCCATAATAACAATTTTATTTTTAATAGTAACATAAATAAAGTATTCTTACTCTAAGTCTACATTACTCAAAAATAAACTATAGGAAGCTAAGATAGTATTTTACTCATTTAATATCAAGAAAAAGTGATTGTTTTTCTATTTTAAAACTGACTTTCAATGGGATGGATGAGGGGAAAACTGTCTGCTGAATGGAGCTCAGGATATTTGGTCATAAGTTAGAACTTGCGAACTCCACATTTAAATAAGCTTTATATTTTAGATAAGATCTTTTAAAAATTAAATATGAGAATTACTTTCTTTTTATTTACTTTTTTGATATTTCACACATGAGTACTGGATTTCCATCATTTCTCTTCCCGGCTCCAACTCCTGCCATGTCCTGCTGACTTCTCAAATTCATGACCTCTCCTCTATTATTGCTACATATATATACATGCATACATGCATGTATGTATGAATGCACACACACACACACACACACATACCACCTGCTAAGTCCATTTAGTGTTGATCTTATGTATATGTGTCTAAGGCCAAAAAAACCTATCATGTGATTTGTTGCTGGAGAAGACTGATTCTCCCTCTATAGGAAGTCATTAATTGCCTGTAGCACTCCATCTAGGGGTGGGGGCCTTGTGGGATTTCCCCCATCCACACTGGCATGCCAACGGATGTTATTATGCAGGACAGGTTTAAGTAACCATACTGATGAGATTTCATGGGTACAGCTTCCCTGTTATTTATAGAAAGCACTATCTCGTAGCAAATATCCTGGTCCTCTGGCTTTTAAAACCTTCCCACCCCCTCTTCCATGATGTTCCCTGAGCCTACGACAGGGTTTATGCTGCAGATGGATTATCAGGGCTGGGCACCTCGTGGTCAGTGGTTCACTACATCTTAACCAAATGTGGATTCGGACGTCATTGCATAAATCCACCATCTTTATCACTTCCCACCCACTGCTCTGTAAGATTTACCCTCACTTTACTCATGCATATAGTCCTTGGCTGGTTTGCAGAGAGGCAGAGAGAGGGTCCTGTGGGGTCCTGAGAGTACCACAGCAGAGACAAACGGCTTCATTTCCCGAGTACAAGGCATTCTAAAGAAATGGAAGAAGCCAGCACTTCAGAGACTTTTTTTTTTCTACAATGTGAATGCCTGTTCCCTGTTATTTGAGATTGGGATTTCAATTTTAAATTGAAGGTAAGCAGAATGGAATACACATTCTCAGAGGTGGGAGGTTAGATGTCCACTCCATGAAAATGTGGTAGTAGTATACCACTGTGCATAATAGGATTCTGAAATAAGAAGATAACATAGGTTATTTACCTGTTTTGTCCTTGGTCGGAGCTGTCTAGAGTAGTGGGGAAATAAGCACAGATAAGCAGTGTTGCCACTAAGAAACCACTACAGAATGCTCTTCATATAGCTAGTACCTTCCTCCAGCTCTGGCTGAACTGAATGCTTTAAAAAAAAAAATTCCATACTAGCCTTTTGGTTGTTGCTTTTCCATTTTTTTTAACCTCCATACCACCAGCTCTGTAACTTCAAAAGTAGGAAATGAATGTGTTAAGAACCAAACCGAGTCAAGAAGAAGACCCAAGTAAATAAGTTCTCCCAGCACCAACTCAGCAATCAACTTGGCCTGGTATCAGGTACTATGGCTGGTATTCTCATATGAGAAAGGCAGATGCTTTCTTCCCTCATCCCTCAGGGCCTTCTCTCTGACTTGATTTAGCTGCAAGGCTTACACACATATCTACTGAGAGCTGGCTTCTAAGTTGATGTCGTGGGTTGAAAAACGATGGGCCAGGGAACACAGAGCTAGGGCATAGTACCCAGAGAAGGACACATTTCTCTTTCAGTGGTCTTCCAAGTGCACAGAAGGCCATCTTCCGGTGTTCTCATTAAAATGGAAATGCTTGCTCCTTATCTCCTTACTTTCTAGTTTGCATTTCTTTCTCCAAGAAATCTTTAGAGGTGGAAAATAGGTGTGCAAAACGGAGACCATCTTGTATTGTTAAATTGTAGTAAGGCATTAGACAATTCAACTAATGACTAACAAACTATTATTAAAGCAAACCAGAAACGAGATAGGAATTTTCACTGCATAATGGGATGTTTGCTGACTTGTGTTCATTAGATAGGGAAGACCCCTATTAGTCAAGATCCAAAAACATTAAGACCTCTGTCTCCTACATATCTTTTAACTTCAGTCTAGAAAGTCTGCAATTGTCCCTCAGGAAGTTGCCACAGCACAGGAGGCCTGAGACACCAATTTATCCAATGCCCGCGCCTCATCATAACCTTTTTCTGGCCGCTGCCCTAACTGCTCAGCAAGGGCCAGCCTGCCAGCCCTGGTGGAGATCCTCAGAGGTTGACGGCCGATGGGCTCCCCCTAGAGGCAGATGATGCTCCAGTGAGAGAAGGCACCATGGCAGGTTGCCAGGAAACCAGCTCCTTGGAGCCACTGCAGAAAAACACAGGAGCAGAGGGTCCCCTGTCGGCACATTGTTTGGTTAGGCGGTTTCATCTCTCTGGAGCACACAGCTGAGTGCAGATTCCGTCTAAAACCAAGAATTGGACTCCGTGAATTACAGTGGGGGAGGATCATCATCATCATCATCATCATCATCATCACTTTCTGCTTCCTGGGGCTCCCTTGCTTTGCTTACACACTCCGTGTATTTATTTTCCATAGCAGCTCTTGCAAAGGCAAGGTGGAGCTGGAGGGGAGCCCTATGTTCAGGAAAGTAGATGGCTGAGCTCCAGCAGTCAGCAGAGCAATGTGCCTTAACGAGAGCATTCGTTCCTACGGTTTCATACCTACAGAGCCCTTTTCCTTTGAAAAGCTGAAAGAACAATCCGGGCCTTGATTGTTGCCTCAGCAAGATGCCATAAGGTTTTAGAAAATGCGACTTATAAAGGAAGGCTCTAAAGAAAATCATACAGCATTTTCTGTGATTATTGTATTTATGTAGCATTATAAGAAATGTAGTTATTAGTGTTGCTAGAGTCAAATCTTTCACAATTCTGATTATTCTTTGAATAGTCTTCATGTACTTTAGAATGCAATTTTATAGTTGTTTTCTTTCCCAACTGAGCTCAGTGTTGCTGAGTCTCTTTCTAGGTGAACCCCCCCCCCCCCGGGGGGGGGGGGGGGCAGTGTATTATTTAAAGCATCACTCCTTCTGCACTAGGACTCTCTCTTTTCTGGTTCCGCTTACTTTTCCAGAATGTGTGCATGTGTCAGGCGTCCTACAGGGCAGCCGGGCCACTCAGAGTGGAGTGCAGTATATATCATTTACAGAAACAGGGCCACACCTAGAAATAAGTTCAGAGTAAGAGGCTGAGAAAGGACTAGGGACCACAGAGAAGTCTCCCGTCAGCCCTCTGGAAGGAATGGAACAAGTGGACAAGTAATAGCTTGCAAGAGAATGCCAGGAGCGCCGTCAGGCACATCCAGCCTGAGGTGCATGTCAGGAAGCAGCCAGCAGAAGCATCTTGCCTCTGAGCCTGGTGATCAGTCTGAGGTCATTGCAGGTCAGCAAGAGCAGAAGGTCCCAAGGAGTTGACACAGGGTAAGGAGGAAGAAGGTAGAATCATCTGCCTCCTCTGTGTCTGCCTCTCACAGCTTCTCACCATGATTGCGCGTCTCACAGTGTGTTAGCTGCTTCACGTCTAACTTCCAAACTGTGAAAACGCTGCTTTTGGTGAATTCTAACCAGGAACCAGAGAAGGAAAAAATATTCTGAGAGTCATTGTTTCTGCATAGCCAAGTGGATCCAAGACAAAACTACTAGTACTTGACTTTCAGCTATATGTGCTGCATATCTAATTATAAATTTCCTGTTTATCTGTATGTAAATAACTACAGTGAAGCACTGAATTTACTGCCGAGGAACTTGGGAATGATAACTCAGACACATAATCTTCTGCATGCCAGCTCCTGCCTAAGAAGAGCTATCTTTGGGGCCTGGAGTTCAGTTTGCTATGGGCCCTGGGCAACCTGCACACCAGTCAGGAGAGTTTTTGCTACTAATAAAAGGAAATGATACAACATTGCTTGAGCAATCTAGGAGACTTATTAGTGCACATAATTAAAAAGCTCAGCCTGAAGGCAGAAGCTGATCGGAGCTCCAAACGCATTTCTTTGGCATTCCTATTCTTCTGGTAGCTTTGCAGGGCACTGGCCCATAATGGCTGTAACTACATGCTGCTTTAACCACACACATCATCATGGATGGTGTCTTACTTTACCGAGCCTGCATAACAAAGTATCACAGACTAAAGGACTTAAACTTCAGAAATTTAATTTTGCATAGCTCTGGAGATGGGACCTTTGAGATCAAGATGTTGTCAGTTTTGGATTTTCCTGAGGCCTTTTTATTTTCCTGGGATTAAAGATGGATACCATCTCATTGGGTCCTTCCATGACCTTTGCTGCTCTGAACATAATCATCTCTGGTGTCTCAGGGTCATCTCAAAGGGACACTGGCTCTGCCGGATCAGCTCTCCATCCTTATGACTTCATTTAACAGTAATTGGCTCTGTATCTCCAATATAGTCACATTGGGCAAAGGTTAGGCTTATTATATGAATTTTAGGGTGGCAGTTCAGTCTAAAACAAATGGTAACAATGGAGATAATCTTCTCAAAGAATAGGACTTCATTAGTATAAGAAAGCGAGAGATATATTGTCAAGGAAGCAAATGAAACATTCAGTGTAATCCACAAAGTCCTCTAAAATCACTTCCCTTCACCCAAGATTCTAAAAAAAAAAAAAAATCAATATCGTTAATCAGGTGTTTTTCTTCCCAGGGGCAAGTTACTACTATATATGGGCCTCCTGAGCCTTAATATTTTGTCTAAGTAAACATTCCCAAAGCGTATTCCAAGGGACATTTGTCTTGTGACATACTTCTCTCACTCTCTCACTCAAATAAATAGCAGTAAATCCTAAATAATATCCTAATCAAGGTTTTGAATTACAAATTAACCTATTGTTTAAATGTCTTTACGATTCTGCAAGAGTCTAAAACAGTTATTTACTATCATACAGCAGGGACGGGCCAACCTCTTCATCAATGCAGGACTTTCCCCAAATCTGACCTATTAAAATATTCCCACAGAATACATTTTAGGAAATGGTGTTCTCAGATAATGCCACTTTTTATTCAAAGTAGTAGGAGATGAGTCACATGAGGAAGAACATTACAGGTTGAATGATTCCCTGGGTGTAAGTTAGGCAAGGAGCAGGTCCCACTATCCACTGCTCCTATTTATTTTTATTCTGCCTTTTTTTTTTCTTGTTGGGGATCAAAGTTTCCCTGTTTGGGAAAGGAAGCCAGTACATTTCACTTTCGGGCTTTGATTTTAACAGAAGGGTTGTTCTGGTGTCACTTCACAGAGACCACTCAAATAGAACACCTGGACGTGTGTGGTCACCGCCTGGGTGCACCTGTTGCGGCCATAGGCTGGGAGAGACTAAGATGGGAACAAGGAACATTAAAGTCAGGAATAATGAAATGTCTGTGCCAAAATGATTGTACACCAAGAACTCTGCAAAACGGGAAAGTGAAGAGCCAGTGACTGAAGAAGAAGAAACTCAGAGGCAGCAGCCCAGAGACAAGTGAGGCCCAGAGCTTCAATCTGCAATGACTGCATCGGGTTGTGAGCCAAGGACTCAGCACCACCCCTTTGCTCTGGGGGCTCTCTTTCCAATTTTAAACACTTGGACACCGTAAGGAGCGGATGCTTCCAACATATAACCCAAGACATCTGTTAAAACGAAGTAAAACAGAAAAACCTGAAGGTAATTTGGAGGCTTCCAAACACCTGTGAGTCCGACAACAGGCACACCTCCCCTTCCTTCAAAACACAGATGAGCTTGAACCTTCTGGGCATTCCGCAGTTTACCATCTGTACCAATAACCCCCATCTGCAGTACAGAGTCTTCTAGGAGGATGTAAAATCCAGCAGCCGAGATAAGGAAAGCTGTTTCCACCTGCGGCATCTGTTCCAGCATTTCCAGGCTCCTTACACTGGACTTCTGTAGAGCCATGCTTAGAAACCATCTCTCCCATTTGTGTTTCAGATGAAGGCAGCAAAGAAGAGAGACGCCATCCCTAACAGCCCCATAATAGTCAGTGGTAGTGTTTAGGAGGAACACTATCACTAATTTCTCATTACAGCAACAATCACTGCACCCAAGTCATCATTACTAAGCTTAAGTGCAGCTCCAGGGAGAGGCAAGGCAATCACAAAGACAGGAATGGCATTAAGTCAGTTCTGTTGGAAAGTAATACCTTTCGACAAGCTAATCACAGTAAAGCAGAAGATAAAATAGTAGGTTTAAAAAGAACAATAATAATCAAAGGCCGTCATCCTGGAGGAAGAATGCTAACAACCTCCGCTCACTTGCTGTTCCCAGGACAGTCAATCACTTCCAAGGGGCAATCAAACCCAAGGGACTGTGCAATTCACACAAAGCACTCTAACATAGTTGAGTCTCGAAATGTCCTCAGTGGTGAAGGAGAGAGCACCAGAGATGAGAAGCACAAAGGCGTTCAGGGTTCATAAAAGATCCACGGTGACTTAGATAAGATTCATGCCACACTTGTTCTGAGAACCTTGGAGGAGGTTTTGGGCTGCAGAGAGCAAACAGGATAACAATTTTATTACAACACCAATGCATGCCTTTGTAGCTGTTCAGAGCTTCTAAGACATGGTGCTGAAGGAAAATGGATGATGCCTGAACTACAAGACCTGTTTTCTATTTAATAATACTGAAATCCACGTTGAGGCATTTGGGGAATCTAGAATCAACAGATGGTATATAAGTTGAGAATGCATGCTATTCTAAGAGCAAACAATTCCATTGTGGTTCTTTTCAAGTTCTATTTTTTTTTACCTATTACAAAATGGAACTGATTATAAATTAGAAGGTGCAGTTGCTAAATCACCTAACCCAGGCTGTTCACCCTACTTCCTTAAATAAAATGAGACACCTAGGATACAGAAGATCCAAATGTGTGGTCGTAGACACCAGAACACTCAAACCAGAAAGGAAGAGTTCTCTGTCATTAATTCCCATGTTCATTCAGAGCTCTTTGTGGTCCTGGTTAAAAGAGCCTAGCATTTTCTCCCCCACACTCTGAATATACAATTCACAGATCTTTTCATTGAATATCCTTCCTCCCCTCCAATTTCCTTGAATGATTCCCAAGGTTAATGTTTTCTATATGACCAGCAAAGCAGAGACACAATGCTTTAGAAGGGATGCTGGCATTTGCCTCACAACACATTCAGCTTGTTCTTTCTCTGCTAAGGAAGAGCATCAAAACAGAGGGTGAGTAGGATTTATAAATATAAATATAAAACATGTGAAATATATATCAAATAGAAAACTGAAGAGGCAGTTTACCCCAACTCAGCCTCTGCCATGTTCAGAGAAGGTAGCTGAGGTCCGCTTCCTGGGACCCCAGAGCAAAACGATGAAGAAAGCCTCATGGAAACAGTTCATTTATACCTCCTCTACCAGGAATGTGAATCTGCTATGACTAAGTGGGAAATTCCTTATATCACAAAACACTGCTGTAGAGAATTAAGAACTGCTGGATTTTCTTCTCAAGAGTTACCCTCCTCACCACTGTGACCAAGCACCTGACAGAAATAACTGAGGGAGGGGCTTATTTTGTCCAGCATCAGAGGGTTCAATCTATGAACACTCGGCCTTAAGACTTAGGTAAAGTATCATGGAAGCAGGAACTGGTGGCAGAGGCTAGCCCTCACTTCCCAGCAGCCAAAAAGCAGAGAGGGGTGGGTACAACGCCAGTGCTCAGCCAGCTTTCTCTCTTATATTTAGTCTGAGTCCCCAGTCTCTGGGAAAGTATTGCCTACATTCAGGGTTGTTCTTCCCTGCTCTGTGCTACACCAATTCTCCATGTGACTCTAAATTCAGTCAGGCTGACAATGAAGATTAATCACAGCTTCTCTGAAGTGATAAAACTAGAAACCCTAATATTTTAGGTCATCTCAGATCACTGCAGCTCAAATCTCCCTTGTCAATACTGTAAAATAACCAGACAAATGGGTCCATGACAGAGGTAACATTTTAACCTAGGTCACCACCTTCTCAAGCTATGATCTATTTTGCTCTGTTTGGTTTTGAATCCATACAGTCTAGAGGATGAGCAGAGAAACATCATTTGATATTGACTGCTGACCAGGAACTAGACTTGTTTGAAGTCTTACCATCTGTGGGTGCCCACAAAGATTCCAGCTTGTGGTTTGTTTCCATTTTGACTCAAGGTCAGAGAGTCAGAGTTTGTGTTGCTCTCCAAGGCTGTATGGCAGGACACTTGGCCAAGGGAGTGGTTGCCAGACGTCCTGATGTCCTGTTCCTCAAAGCTAGGAAATGGGATGTTTTGCCTAAGGACATGGCTACCAGATGTTTTGAGAATTAAGGACGGATTTACACTTTGTCCTTTAGAGGGGGAGGTCTTTTGCCTCTCCCCTTGCTAGTGTATAAAAACCCCATGAGGAATAAACTCAAGGTGACTGTGGTATTGACCCAGAGTCTTCTGATACTATTCTGTGTCTCTGTCTGTTGTTGTTTGTTTTTGCTCTTTTGGGGGGCCTGCTACCCAGCTCCCAAATAAATCACACACGGAGACTTATTCTTAATTACAAATGCCTGGCCTCAGCTTGGCTTAGTTTCTAGTCAGCTTTCTTTAACTTAAATTATCCCATCTACCTTTTGCCTCTGGGCTTTTCCCGTTCTCTTAGTTCTGTAAATCTAACTCTTACTCAGTGACTTGCTGTGTAGCTGGGTGGCTGGACCCTGGAGTCCTCCTCCTTCTCTGGCTACTTCTCTTCTTTCACTCCTCTATCTCTTTTCTTCTCCTGTGGAAACAAAAGAAAACCCCTTCCCCAACACAGCACACTGTCTTTTTCTTTTATGTCTAGGTCTCTGTTTTTCATAGCTATTTTTTCTTAATCCTCACTCCTTCCTTCAAGAACTGTTCGATAGTCGGACAGGACCCAGCAATTGTCTCTAAATCAGTTTACAAAATTGAGGACCATTAATTCTCATTAAGCAGAAAGGCAAAACACAATTAGCCCACCTAAAGTGAAAGCTTAGAAGGGAACATTCTCCCTGTCTCAAAAAGAGTATTGACAGTGTCTGTGATGGTGATACCAAGATTCTACCCCACATTCACACACACCCTACCTCTGATACAAGCCCCAACACTTTGTGACTCAGTTTAGGAATGCTTAGGACAGGTTGAACATTCTTGATGATGGATTTTCCTTTCCAAGGTATGAATTAAACTAAACAATATCTCCTTATCACCCCTTTAGAATCTTCTGTTGACTTTGGGATGAGGCACACTGTGTAGCTATTTTCTTCTGGTTGGACAGGACCATTGCAATCTTGAATCATAGCGGCTGTGATTACCCACATGATACCCTCAGAAAATGGGGCCCGCCAGCATTCCCTCAAGGAGTGGGAGATTTACAGAAGCTCATAAGTCTTCATGAGGAACCTACTTTCCCCAGGATTATATTTGAAGTGGAAGGGTGACTGACATTTGGTACTCTTCAGGACTGTAGCTGCCCATAAGTCACTCAGGCAACTTCCTGATAGTATAATTCCATGTTTCTGTAAATAACAGCAGTAAATGCAGCAGTTCACCAAGCTAGTCTTGGATCATTTCTCTTCTCTGTGGGTGTGCACTCTATCTGAGATAAGCAGACATTTCTCTATAGCTCCCTGGGAAAAGTAACATAACAGGCATTTCTCCCAAAAAGCCATTGTAAAAGTAAAAATGTTTAACCCAACCAGAGTAAAATAAAGCTTAATAAAAAATGATGTCGCCTCTTGAAACTGTCTGGGTGCCTTCAGCTACTTGGGGCCCAACCTCTAACCCTAGTCTTCTCTTACTACAGCTGAAGGTCATTTAAGGGCCTTGCAACTTTAAGATTCTAGGTTTTAGCTATAACACTTTTCTTACTTTAAATGATTTGTTTATTTTTATTTCATATGCATTGATGTTTTTCTTGCATGTATGTCTGTATGAAGGTGTTGGATCCCCTGAAACTGGAGTTACAGACAGGTGTGAGCTGCCATGTGGGTGCTGGGAATTGAACCCAGGTCTTTTGAAAGAGCAGTCAGTGCTCTTAACTACTGAGCCATCTCTCCAGCCTAGATCTCTAACAGTTCTAATGCAATTTCTTTTCTACTCTAGGTCACCGTTTTCTCATAGCCCTGCCTTGAACATTCATTCTTCTCAATCTCTCTCTACACCATGTTGCCTTTTGTTTCTGCACAAGTTACTCCTATCATACCTACCGCTACATTTAACTTGACCTCTTTTAGCAACCTGAAATCAGGCAATGGTTCTGAGTCCTTGCTATTTTGTAGACCATGCAGAGGAGAAAATGAACACAATCTGTATTCTACTGCTCTTTAGTATTTTTCCCCAATTTATCTTTCTTTTGGAGCTCCTTTAGGCTTTTTTAATTTCTAGCATAAAGTACAAGCATAAGTGTCCAGAGAGATTTATCACCCTGATTATTGGGAGATGCTGGGGGAAAGAAATGGTCATCGTTTAGTACCTCCTCTATACAGAGCACTTATTGTGAAACATTGAAAATAAACTAGATCTTCCATGAGTCTTACCCCCAAAGAATTTATGCACCAGGAGAGGAGACAGAGGGGCCAAGATGCCTCAGCTGGTGAAGTGGGGATGCCAGCCATGAGCTTTATTTCCCTCTTCATCCGTGAGGACATTCACACTGCTTGTAATTTTAATCTCTGGAGTATCTAACATCTTTAAATGGATTTAGTATTGTTGTTGTTAGAGGTAGTAATGTTTTATCATAAAAAAGTTATCTATATTGGAAACTTCATTCCTTAGTACAATTTGGCTGTTGTGTGGGATATCTACTGTATGTCAGGCCCAGGCCATTTTTCTAGGTCTTTGAGTTGCACATCAAATCTAGGGCTTATCACCCCACACTTGTTCAACCTGCCTGTGAGGTTCACAACGATTTTCCCAGCTCTGTGGTCGTCGATGATTTCAAACTCACCAATGTAACCATGCTTCATCATCACGGTCAGGAACCTAACAATGACTTTGGAGCAGGGCCTGATGAGGACCTGGCGTTTGCTTCTCTTCTCAACATTGTTGATGCTCTTGAGAGCATCAGCCAGGACATTCATGCGCACCATGGTGCCAGCGTGGAAAGATGGCGGGAAGAGGCTTTTTTATTTTTATTTTATAATTAACTTAATTTCACATATCAGCCGCGGATTCCCCTGTCCTCCCTCCTCCCACCCCCCAGCACTCCCCCCATCCCACCCCCCCATTCCCACCTCCTCCAAGGCAAATCAGGACTGATTCTCTTGCAATACACTGAGCTGATAAACCACAAATGGTGACTTTTGAGATAGCTGTATTATTTTAAAGAATACAAATGAAATAGCTCAATCAAAACAATATGTCTATTGTTCTTCTATTATCCACACCCAAATTTTAGGGTCGATGTTTCATCAGCAGACAGGAGTCATGGGGAGACTTCTGAGGGCAGGGTTCCTCCAAACCCTTTATAATTTGAGGATCAGATTATCTATCTTTTTTCAGTGTAAGGTGTGAAACAGATACTTGTGACTACATTCTGCCCACATGCTCTGGTGGAACTTCGAGGCAGAGTGAAAAGAGCTAGTCTTTGTCCCAGGCATAAATGTTCTGTGATCTTCATTCTCTAATCTAGGGAGGATGCTGGCCATTGCTTAGTTTAAATAAAATTATCTGATTTCTCTGGAATAGTAAAGCCTTATGTAGGAGTATATCACTGGGCAAGTAGAAAGAAAATGTATGGAAATCTCAATGTGTACTCTACAGCACACCAAATGTTTCTGAACAGTAAACAAACATTCACAGACGTCCTTAGCACTCTTTGCTCATTGCTAGTCTTACTTGGCTTGCATTCCCTAAGATGTAAAACAGGGATAGCAATGGTGCCTCTAAAACTTGGAAGACTAAGAAAATAATTATCCAAAGTGGCTGGTGTAGCTAGAGTTTTCCTGCCTGGCCCACAGTCAGGATAAATCTCTTTCACCTGCCAGTCCCACAGCCGCTCAGACCCAACCAAGTAAACACAGAGACTTATATTGCTTACAAACTGTATGGCCGTGGCAGGCTTCTTGCTAACTGTCCTTATTAATCCATTTCCATAAATCTATACCTTGCCACATGGCTTGTAGCTTACGGGCATCTTTACATGCTGCTTGTCCTGGCAGTGGCTGGCAGAGACTCCTTCCGCCCTCCTGTTCTTTTAATTCTCTCTGTTAGTCCCGCCTATACTTCCTGCCTAGCCACTGGCCAATCAGTGTTTTATTAGCAACACATTTGCCATACAGAACATCCCACAGCAGGCTGGGGCAGGGTTGGCACTTGGCTATCACTCACCAGCTTCCCCTTTACTTTTAGCTATATCATCCCACATATAGTCTAGTTCACATGCCAATCCGATTGTCTAGAGTTGTTATCACCCCTAATTTCTGGCATAAATGAATTTCAAAGCTTATCTTTTAATCTATAGAGATTTCCATTTTCTTTTTCTTTTCTCTTCTTCTTCTCCTCCTCCTCCTCCTTCTTCTTTTTCTTCTCTCTCTTTCTCTCTCTCTCTCTCTCTCTCTCTCTCTCTCTCTCTCTCTCACACACACACACACACACACACACACACACACACACGCTTTCAAAATATTTTGAGAATTATCTGTGAATACAAAAGATAGGGACAGATCGCACACACCAACATAGAAACACATACCTTTATATGCATACATCTATATAATTATATACACCCTCTAAATCAATCAAGCTGATATTAGCTAACATTAATTGACTCATTAGGATTCTTGTTAGCTAAAGCTGAAGCTGGAATCCTTGAGAAATAATTGACTGAAGTTAATTGTAATTCTTCCTGGGGTTTTATTATGAAAACTCCTAAGTTGATTATAATGTCTGTGTTATGCACAGTACTGAGACTTTTCAGATGACTCATATGGCAAAGAAAGGCTTGCCAGTCAAGACAAAGCCTGTTGACAAAGTCTCCCGTTTTCCTTTCTCATCCTTGGTATTCACTTGAACTCTCCTTATCTCGTTTGCTATTTTTCTTTGTTCACAGTGTGTCTGTGTTTTGAGTTCATGTGTTCCTTACACTTTCTTGGATCATCATACCTGTATAGTAATGTTCTTGTCCCTTTAAACTATCATGGTGATGTGTAAGACAAGGAGAAAATACATGTGTTCAAGACTAGGAGACATGATCTCTAGCTTTTACATTTAGTATATGAAGTTGGGAAAGACACACATACAAAGTGTATATTGCCTTTGTTTTTTCAGCTCTAATGTGACAATGCTCCAATACAACACTCAGTGTACACATAGTAGCAATTCATTTGATAACATACACATACCATTTAGCACCCATAACAATATGTTAGGATATGTATGTTCATATAATACACAGTATGAGCTTCAGAACCCTCACCCCCCTCTCTCTGTGTGTGTGTGTGTGTGTGTGTGTATCTGTGTGTATCTGTGTGTGGATGGTCAGTACAGGTGCACGTGTGGAGGTCAGAGAAAAGCTTAAGCTGCTGGTCCTCAGGTAACTCCACCTTTTGTTTGAGACAGTGTCACATTGGCCTGCAATTCTGCAGACTAAATGCCTATCTTCCTCATGCCTGCCTCATCTCACTATTGCTGTGATTACAGGTATGTGGCCCCACATCAAGATTTTTATGTGGGCTTTGGGGATTCAAATTCAGGTCCTCATGCTTTCAAGCGATTTACAAACTAAGCCATCTCCCAAGACCAACTTCAGAAGCCTTAAAAGGGGCTTTTTGTAATTGTTACTTAAAATTAATTTTTTATTGTGTGGTACTTGGATTGACCCCAGTACTCACACATCACAGACAAGCTCTCTGTCATTGAGCAGTATCATCGTGTTATAAATGAGTGCATATATGTATATATATGCTTTTAAAATTTATTCTTTATGAAATATTTCAAATCATGTCACATTCATTTATTTGTTATTGGAAAATGCCTCCTTGCTAAGAATGCTCTACCCTGCTTCTCCCACTACTTACCTGAGCATCATTAAACAAATCATTTAACTGCCTGGCTTTGCTGTCTCACTTGTGAAACCAGAGTCAGAAAAAGATCATTCCTAAGTTGTTCTAGGTCTAAAAAATGAATTTGTCTTTACTGAGTTAAAACATTGTTCTTTGATGATAACATTTTCAAATTACAAAACCATGCAATAGCTTATCTTCAAATTAAACTGGGTAGCACATGCTTGGTGGGGGGGGGGAAGTACACCATTAAAACATTTTTATCATTGTTTTTTCTTGGTTAACACAACTACTTATTTTGTACTTCAGCTGTGTCATATATAACACCCACCTGCCTTATGATTTATGCATCATTCAAAGGACTAACTGCTAACTAATTCCCCAGTGAATGCTAAATATTTCACAGCCTGACCCAAAGAAAATGCCCAGTTACTTATATTCCAGAAAAATTATGAAGCCAATGCCTTGTTCATTATCTCCCTCACCCTTCCAGTTTTGTGGATGAATCCAAATCCTATATTTTTTTAATCTTTCTTTGACTTAAAACCAAATATGAAGTAGGGAAGACAGATCAATACGCAACTGTATTGTTTCCTCAGTTTTCAACACTTGCTGTGTGAACCTGTCATAGTCCACATTCCTCTGTGTACCGCTTTGCAACGCTTCTCCAAAACTTTAGTATTTGAAATAAATGCATATTTAAGATGGCATTTGGCTAATTGTCGGATGGTAATGATATGTCATATGTTTAATTTTCTTTCCAGATTGAAAGTCATTTAAATATTTATATCTCAGGGCCAGCAATGTCCAAAGGCGAGCCTCCTGGCTTAGATGACTACATGTTATTTGTATCTATTGCAAACGAAAAGTGACATTGCTTTAAACGTTGATCATGAAAGGCTTGAGTACCATTTTGCATGTGCCATTGCTATTTCTCTAAAGGAAAATTCATGTGGTTATATAAGCATTCATTATATCCACAGTGGACCTACATGGTCTACAGGTTTCTGCAATTTAATATTGGATCAAAGATAATTTCTATTAGCCATTATCATACATTCTGAGGACTCATGAACACCGATCAATGAACTGGGTGATAGGAGCAATTGCTAACATTTCAAAGATGGTCTGACTTTTCCAAAGGCAGTGTGTTGCAGGAAAGATGTCAGGCAAGGCAAAAAGACAGCTGAAACTTTTGAATCCCAATTTGTAAAAATTGGAACATGTAAGTAAACTTGAACAATCATGTAACCAGATCAACTACATCTTCACATTCAAAATGTAGTTAATAATGCCAATTTCTTTATGATTGTTGCCAAGTGTGACTTGAAAAAAAAGTGCAGTTGGTTCCATAACTTCACAAGTAGACCACTGTGATAAAATTTGGTTTCCAAAAGGAGATAATTTAAAATTATGTCTGGGGAACTGAGAACCATTGTATTTAATTCATCAAATAACTGATATCTGCAATAACCATCCAGTCACCAAGAAGGGCTTTGAAGAACAGGCTTTACAAGTTGCTATGCAAACTAGGAACACAGGCAAGGATACAGCTGCCTGGCTTAGAGACCACCAATCAACAGCAGAGGCAGATCCCGAACAAGGCTCTGCAGTCTTCTAGTTCCGGTTGGATTTCTAATCATAGTAGCATAGAGGGAAACTGAGGTTATTTACTATTGTTATTATTAATACATTTCTCACATTCATATTTTATAGGTAATTAGATGATCGGAGTTAAGAGAAATAGCACAGGCTCTCTCTCCTATGTGGAAGATAGATCTCAGCACGCTCACATACATACACACACATGTGACTGTATTTAAAAAAAAAAAAAGAGGGCTCTGCAGGAAGGAGAGAAAGTAATGGGGTAAAGTAACAATATACAGGTATGAGAATGTCATATGAAACCCATTATTTTGTATTGTGACTAAAAGATTAATAATAAAAAGAAAGGCTGAGAAAGCTTATACCCCTTGTCCAAAGACAAGTATCCTTCCATATTGCTGAATTTTTTCCCTAGTCTGAGAATTTCACTGTTAAGTGACAAAGAGAACATCACAAGGAAACATTTCTCAAATACTGAAATATCTTTAAGACGCTTATTGGAAATTTACATCTGAAAATCCAGGGGCCAGGAGTTACTTTTTAAGCTTATTCTTATCTCAGATCTGGAGTGATATGATGCCTGCTAATGATTTCTTAGCTATCAGATGTTTATAATACAAAACATGAGGTCCAGCAATATGACTCAGTGGATAAAGTACTTATAAGACAAGATTGATGCCCAGGTTCAATCCCCAGAACTTAACAAATGATTCTACATTCACAGATCCACACACACCACACACAAAAAATAATACTAAATAATAGTTTAAATATGGTTACCAGACTGGCTGGCCTTAGATTAAAAAATAGAAATGATCAGTAAATAGGTTTCTTTTTTCTCAGTAGGATCGAAGCAATAAAAAATGCTGATCCCTTTTCGTCGCCTTCCTTCCCGGGAGTTCTCTGATATCTCTGTCAATGGGGATTGTTTACTCTGAATCACATCCTTGTTGCCTTCTAGAATTGCCAAGTTTGAATGTTTACCACTCAAATCCAGCATAAAAGTGTTTTCTTTTCTAGGTAAGATCAGGAAAAGAGGTACAGAGTGAATAACACTTGATTGGGGATGGTAAAGAACCATGTAATTAAGCTGTAAACACTATGTGTGGTGATTCTAATGTAATTTGAGGACTTGTAAATTACATGGCCATAAAATGGCACTCGGGCTCCTGCTTTACAAAAATACCCATGTTTGTGTGAGATTAATTAGTACAGTTTGCATAAAGACAGTGAGGAAATGCTTGCAGAACATGCTCGCACGTTAAGTTTCCTTGTACTTAAAGCCTTCTTGGTTTTCTTTCTGTCTTTCTCTCTTCAAGAAATTATCCTCATTGTCCTCATTGTTTTAGCTGAAACTTAACCTAGACTCAGTAAACAGTTGATGGGCTTTAAGTTATTTATGCTTATAAATCCTCTCTCTCTCTCTCTCTCTCTCTCTCTCTCTCTCACACACACACACACACACACACACACACACACACACACACACACACGTTTGTTGTTCTGATGAAAAATTGGACACCAAAGTTTTAAAATGACCAGACATCATGTGGTTGAACTTTTTCTCTTCACTCCCTTTGTGGTAGTGGCCACGTTATCTTTTAGGATCATGTTCCTAAAAGATCTCTTCTCTCTCTCTCTCTCTCTCTGTGTGTGTGTGTGTGTCTGTAATGGATTGCTAATTTTACATATTGGATATGTGGTTAATTTATTGGATTTAACCAGCTGTCTAAATGGGGCTCTTTCACTGTTAGTAGGATACATACACATAATTTTATAGATGCCAAAACCGCAGAAAATTAACCATCACAGAGGTGGATACTGAGTGCCTTGCTACTGCCTTCCCTGAATGGTAGGCTCTGGCCAGTATCTCCTTTTAATACTGTGAGGGCAGTTGTAGGAGACCTAACAAAGACCTGTAATCTGAGGGAGCTCCTTACATTTTTCTAATTTCAGAAAACATTCGCTTCACAACTGCTGACTGAAGCTGCCACAGCACTGCTGGGAATTTACAAAGGTTTATGATATAATGAAACCATGATAGTGGTGGTGAGGATGGTGGAATGATGGTGGTGGTGAGGATGGTGGTGGTGAGGATGGTGGAATGATGTTGGTGTGAGGATGATGGAATGATGGTGGTGGTGATGAGGATGGTGGAATGGTGATTATGGTGGTGGTGAGAATAATGGAACAATGGCAGTGGTGATGAGGATGATGGTGGTGATAGGAAAGGGGGTAATTTCTATGAGTGTCATTTGCCATGTGTTGCTAAGCACTTCATAAGCATTAGCTCATCTAATACTTGCAATGCTATTAAGTTGACACACTTGAATTTTTACTTTATACATGAAGAAACTGAAAGACCAAAAAGCCAACTATCTACAGTTTCAATAAGAATCTGCCTTTGTCTAACTGCAGAATCCTTGCACTTAACTTTTATATTATGCTGCTACAGAAAGTAAATGCTAAGTATCATTGAAGTCTCATAGACAGCCTGCTTTTGAGTCATTTGGATGATTATATTTTAAGCCAATTTGTGTTTTAAGCAGGAACTGAGTCAAGAGACAAAGAACTCAGTAGTAGAACACTTGCCTCTCACTCAGGATGCCCTGGGCTCAATTCCCAGTACTACCAAAAAATAAATAAATAAAAGGGACACCATCGACTCAGGTTACATTAATTTTATGGGGCTGGAAATATGGCTCACTTGGCAAAGTGTCTGCCACCCAAGAATGAGGACCTGAGTACCCACATAAAATGTTCATGGTGGCACATATCTGTAACATCAGAACTGGAATGGCAATGGCAGAGATGAATGGATCCCGAGAGCTCATTTGCCATCCAAGCTAGCCAATCCATGAGAACTGGGATAATTCTCTCCCCCCAAAATAAGGCAGAGAGCTATGGAGGGAGGCAACCACCATTGATCTGCCAGCCTCCTCATGCATACACACATATACATGCAACTGTATATACACATGTGAACACACATATACTATACACACAGACACAAAGAGACAGAAAGGCGTGGCTATACAATGTATACATCTCATACATAAAGGAGTGAACATTCTTAATTTAAAGAATAGCTGTGACCTCATCCCTTCATATCCTGCATGTACTGTAATCCTATCAGAAATACCCTAGGCTGTATGTATTAAGTCTGGTTATTCACTTGGCGCAGAGTTGGGAGGAGACAGTGTGGTTTCTCATAGACCACTCTGCTGGGGTCTTGGACATATAAAAATGGTTGTGACGGGGGAGGAAAGATCTGAGATAGAATGACGGTTGTTAGACCAGCACATGCCATCTAGGAACATGACCCTAAAAGATAACATGGCCGCTACCACAAAGGGACTGACGAGAAAAAGTTCTGGCCGAATGTCTGGTCACTTCACCTTGGTGTCCAATTTTTCACCACAATGACAAACTTGTGTGTGATCTAAAGCAGACATTTTGAAACATTTGATTATTAGTTTGTAACAAACATATGATATGCAGTGCTATATTTCCAAAGACCCAAATAATCATGCAGCTCATGAATTGAAAGTGGACAGATGTGTCTTACAAAGAAAGCAGCCAGCTCCTGTAGACTGCAGGCCTGCATCTTCATTCACTTCTTAGGGATTTTGCACACCTACTGGTATTATGTCAGCCACGGGCAAGGCAGAGCTGAAGAAAACATAAACCTAAGTCTTGTCAATGGATTGCTGCATATTGATTTTTGTTAGGCAGCAGCTGTCACTCAGAGGATATATTGCAGGTCCATAAATACCAACAGACTGGGGGCAGTCTGCGAGCATCATGTTCTAGCACAGGTGGTGCTAATTATAGACAGCCATTTTGATTTGGAGAGCATTGTTATCCACCCCTTCCTTCTGATCAAACTTCTGCACAGGATTCAACATGCTTTCCCTTCCCACATATTGTTAGCTATTAAATGCAGCTTCTTCTTTCTCCTCGGCACACTTAAAACCACTCTTCCCTTTCCAGAAATCACCACCTCGTTCCTTATCCAGACCCCTTCAGCCACTTTTTATCACACAGCAGCTGCTAAAATATTATCTCCATGTGCTTTAATTCCAAGGTTATCCAGTTTCACACTCAGGAGTGTAGGGGAGAGCTCTGCTCTTGCCTGTGGCTTTCAGTGAATATGTTCACCTTTTCTCACCTTTAAATTCTGAAGAAAACTATCACTTTTCAATATGGTACAAATATTTAGCTTGTGCTCACTGAAGCAAAATGTTCAAGTATTTGATTCTTTCTCCGATTATTGTACTCCCAGGTAAATGAAATGTCAGAGTGAGGGATAACTTCCCCACTTCTGAGACTGCCTTTATTCAATCCAAGGGGGGAAAAATATCATAAAGGAACAGCCAGCACAAAAATCATGTGCACGACAGCCAAGACTTTTTTTTTCTGTCACACTCCAAATTCTTTTTCACCTAGAGGGTATGCCCTGTCCAACAAAAAAAACATATATCTGGAAATGAACCAAGAACCCCAAACACTCATCAGATCTCAGAAAGGGGGTAGTGAGCAAAATCCTACTCACATGTACTATGGAAAAGGAACCCCATACTATATGGCATCAATGAAGTAAACCATTTACATTTTAAATTTTTATTGCATACTAGGCTAGATAACATATTTTCTTGATCTTTGAAAAAAGGAAAGCAAAAAAATTGAAGGACTAGAATTCATGAAGCTAGATGGGATGTAAGAAAATAAAAGTGTGTGTGTGTGTGTGTGTGTGTGTGTGTGTGTGTGTGTGTGTGTGTGTGTATTGAAAAGAAAATGGATATCCATCTCCCACGTTTCTCTATCAAGTTTCTTTCAGATTGGTCCTCTCCTTCCCATTGTCCTCCTTCGTATCTCTATTGCAATACCTTCCCCAAGATTGGGTAGATCTCCGTTCCCCAGATAGTGCAGGCAGATTAACACCACATTCCAGTCCAAATGGACCACTTGACACCAGAGACAAGGCTGAGGCCCCTGGGTTTGGCAGGCTCCCAGGTCATCTCCAGGTGAGTGTCAGAGATTAGCCTGTTCATGGGATGTAGGTAGAGCTGCACACCAGACATGTAACTCTGCTCTCGCCTCATGTTCCTGGGGTGTGGGTGGGATGGAGAGCGAAGCACCTGCAAACTGTTCCAGGCTCATTTTTAAGAAAGTCCGCTTTGCAGTGGAACACAGCTGCCTTGAGCAAGGTTCTGGGATTAGTCACAGCCCCAGGCAGCTGTGCAGAGGAGCAAAGCTGGGGACATAGGGCACCTCATTCAGAGAACAGCTCTGAGCCCAGGCCCCCCAGGAGGTTGCGAGTCCTTCCTGGGTCATTCTAACCTGGTCTCCTTCACAGCTCATTACTTAGGACTTGAGGGTTTCAAACTAGTGAATTAGAACTGGGCAATGAGCCTCATTCGGAAACACTCTTAAGGCAAAACAAAGGCAAAGCAATAGATTATTTTACTTACAGCTACTTCCTGAACAAATACAAAGAACTCAGAAAACACCGAAAGTCCCCTAGCTGAAAAGCAAAGCATAACTCACCTAAATCCAGCCGTATTTTGGACAGGAAGCACTTGAAATTTTTTATTCACTAATCTGTAGATCCATCACACACACACACACACACACACACACACACACACACACACACACA
>CABHPQ010168732.1:26381-46999 GCA_902168405.1 Peromyscus aztecus
CACACACACACACACACACACACACACACACACACACACACACACAGAGACAGAGACAGAGACAGAGACAGAGAGAGACCTTTACCCAAACCAGAATTTCTGAGCATCCAGGATTCACTATGAAACCTTTAGGGTTCAGCTATTCACAAAGGAAGGAGCTGTTGACTAGTAGTAAAGTGACTTGTATATGCAGGAGCTCCCTTTCCGTGCACACAGGCTCCTGGAACTCTAGTGCAAAGAGGAATTCCAAGATCTGAGAGGAAAGCAGGATTCTCTGAAACCGACTTTGTTCAAAACACTTGGTGTAACCCAATGATCCATGAAGGAGAGCCATATCTGGGAACAGGACCAAGTTCCCCCATCAAACAAACCGGAGATGCAATCTGGTGTGTTGACACTAAAGGAATATTCCACTTTTCTCACTGTGAGCAAAATTAGACTCTCAGGCAGCATGATCTAGGCAGAATAGACTCAGATTCCTACCAGCTGCTACTTGCATTATTGCCATCCCTGGGCCAATAAGAGAGCATACTGCTGAATTTGAAATGCTCCTTGTCCGTCTCTGGACTCCTATTTTGGCCACTCTGAGGATAGATAGCTGATTTTTAGAATGCTTTACATCAAAGTGAATCTCACATCAGTATGCATTTTGTGTTCATAACTGTGTTACCCTGAGTAGCTTTTTAATATTTTATTATAATTAGTATATGTAGCTATGTGCCCCATTCAAAACTAAACTTTTATTAACCCCAGCTGTTCTGTGATTTGGTAATGAGCCTAATGCATTGGGGAAAGTCATAAACCAATCAATCAACCAATATTTATTGAGCATCTATTGATGGTCATGTCAGGCCTGTATGGAGTTAGGAATGTCAGCACCTCCCATTTTAAATTTTATTCTATTAATTTTTTTATTGGATTCATTAGTGAGTTATAAAGGAAGAAAAAGTGATATTGTAATACCAGATACTGCTTGTTTTGAGTAGCAGGAACACTGTAGTCACTCTGAATATTTGATGAATAATCAGAAGACCTGAATTTTTGCTTCAGATTTCCCACTACACACATCTACATCTCAGTGATGGGCCCACTAGAACAGTATATGGACCCAAAGATCCATCTCCCTCCCAGCTCAAAATTTCAATTAAAAGTAATTCTGAACTACAAATACTGAATTTTCCTAGGACTCATTCTGGTCCTCTTTGGTTCTCCCATCCTACTACTTAATGGATGAAGAAAGAAAAAATGAATTTTCCTGATTTCTCTATACTCTACTCACCACTTGAAGTCCTGTATTGGTCCCTGAACCTTTATTTTATAATGTGACCATGAGCAAACATCTCCCACAAGAACGATGTGAACCTTGTTTAAGGTTAAAAATCTGGTGCTGTCAGTCGGTTTTTAACTCCAGAATCCATAAATGGGTTCTAGAGGTCATAGGAACCTTGGGAGAAATCTGTTTGTTGTTTCCTCTGGAACAAGAGGAGTTCAAAATGTTTACTGCATTCTCATGCGAGATATTAAAGACCACTTCCTTACAAATGACAGTGTATGTTTCCAAGACAAAAGATTACCCAAAAAAGAGCTACAACCTGCCGAAGAAAGGCCAACATGCTATGGCCCAATTTCCAGTGCTTCACAGCTCTCTAGAAAGTTGACAAGTTTATAAAAATTAGTGCGTGACCTTAAATCTGATTCTAGCCAAACATGTAGCACATCTCTCCAATCGCAGCACTTAGGAGTCTGCAGCAAGCGACTTAGGGATTTAATGGAGGCCAACAGGCTGAATAACACGCTCGAGGTCACTGTGTGCCGTGGTACTAGTCTCAGCTGAGCTTATACCAAGAGACTCTGAGGGGCTGAGGGTGTGAGTCAGTGGTACAATGATTGTTCTGCATGGGCAAGGCCCAAGGACTCAGTTTCCAGCTCTGACAAGCCAATGATTCTTTTTTTCTTTTAGCAGAAATCTAGCTTCTCTCTATCATGTAATCTTATGTCTGTATTATGACCCAAATCATAAAGACAATTTGGTCCTCTGTCAGGAAGCCATATGACACAGGCAGAGATGAAATGGTGTTCATCTCTGTCTCATATACTAGAGAAAATAAAATAAAAGACCAAGGTGGTCCAGCTGTATTTTTATGGCTGATTTCAATTTTCTCTTTAAAACTCAGGGCAAATAAAGACCCGAGAACCATTTTCACATACTCTGCAAATATTTAGCATTAAAATAAAGAGCTAACCACACTGGCTCTCACAAGTGTAGAGACTTGGTCACAAAGGAGTGACTCTAAAATTCATGATGCTGAGTGGCAATATATTAGATAAACATATACATACCCCCCCACACACACACATACACACACATGCATATATACAGTTTAAAACTGAATGGTGGGCAGTATCAGTACTGCAGAGAAAAGCTGTACAAGCCATTAGAATACATATTTATAATATATATTCACACCATATATATGATATATATAATTTACAAGTATATGCAGAACATTGAGTGGGGTTTATACCATCCTACTTCTCTCACTTTAAATTCTACACTACAGAAAGATTCAGAAAATACCGAGAATCGACATACAGCAAGCCATACGCTGACTAACTGCTACAAACACAGACAATAAAAGGAAAAGTACAGTGAGCAGGGCTTTGAGAGTGAGTCCTCAGCATATCAAAACCCTCACTTGGATATTGGATTCTCTATTTTCAATAGTCAGAAAAAGAATAGAGAGGCCAAAAGACAGCATAAGACAATTACAGGAGCCGTAGGTAAGGGTTACCAGACGGGAAGAGGTATTGCCTGGGCTATCTGATCGTGAAGATTAGCAGGGCCCTTTTCTAAAACACTATGGGAGCTAGACTCTCTCATGCAGGCTCCATGGGCAGTCTCTCATCTCCTCCTTTATCCTAATGGGTCTCTAATCTAATGGAAACAAACAAGGACTTAAATACTCTCCTGTAGACTGAGAATTTCCCTTCTTGACCTCACCCCTGTGTTCTTCTGAGCATATGGCAGTAGTTGAAACGATTTAATACAAAAGCAATCTGCTGGCCACTCCAAGAGAAATCCCGTATGTATCAGCACCAGAAACTCGACTCTCCATTTCTAAAATGCAGCCCAAACAGCTTATCTGGTTTTCTGTGTGTATGATCGTTGCATTTCCAAGATTAGAAGCTCACTGTAGCAAAAGGCAATTAACTGAATGATGACTCTGTGCTAATGTGGTGTGTGTGTGGGCAGCAGAGATAGCTTGCTCTGCACCCAATGCCACCATCCCCTCATTTATCATTTTCCCCATTTAATTTCTGAAATAGAGTGATTTCTCAATGCAAGGCCAAACACTAGAAAAAAATTTCTTTAACAGTTTCATGTAAGAAGAAGTTCATTAGAACTAAAACTATTTCCCAATTTAAAGTAACTATTTAATATCCTACAGGGCTTTAAAGACATTGGTAACATCAGGACTGCTTCTGCCAGGGTCTATTTCTATAAAGGCTATTTACTATCGCAATAATGCATTTTCTTTTTTACAATTTTAGGCAAGAGGAGAATTTCAAAAAACTTAATATTTAGGTCATTTCTTTTAGACAGAGCCAGAGAGTACCACCATCCAAACAAAACTATGTCACCATTATATTCACGATGTAGAGGTGTCCCTGGTACTCAGGAAGATTGTAGTCCATACCTCCCACCAAGAGACTAGAGATTTGATAATAATGTGATCTTGTCATCATCATATTTTTCTATGTATGATGTCATCTACAAATACAAACAATTTAATTCCTTCCTTTCCAATATGGATGCCCAGTGTTTCTTGTTCTCACCGAACTGTTCTTGCTAGGACTTCTAGCACTCATTATATAATTTCAAAAAGTTGTTAGCAGGACTGGACAGATGGCTCAATGGGTAGAGCTCTTGCTGTATTACATCCACATGGCAGCTCACAGCCATCTGTAAATGCAGTTCCCAGGGAATCCAACACCCTCTTCTGGCCTCAGAGGGTACTGTGTGCACATGTTTCACATACACACAGGCAGGTAAATATTCACACACATAAAATAAAAATAAATAAGTCTTTTCAAAATGCAATAAAGGAAGAAACAAACAGTTCTAAAGAGAAACCACTTGTATAAGAATATGAAAAATGTTCAGTCCCACTACACATCAAAGAAATGCAAATTAAAACCATAATGAGATGGTATCCCACCTAGCTAGACTAGCTGTCATCAAAATAACAAAAACAAAACAAAACAAAATAAACAAACAAAAAACAATGCTGGCAAAGATGTGGAAGGGGGAACTCTTATGCTCTGGGTAGGAACATAAGTCTCTACAGCTAGTTTGGAAATAGTATGGAGATCCCTGTGAGAAGTCTTTAAGTTCAGCTACCATCTGATCCAGCTAGTCTACTCCTAGGCACAGCTCCAGAGGAGATATAATCCTTATACCAAAAGGATATTCACATTTCTGTGTTCATTACTGTCTACAATAGCTAAAATATGAAACCAACAAAACACCATCAGTGGATAAATAGATAAACAAGATGGGATGTGTACACACACACACACACACACACACACACACACGCACACACATATAAAGGGAAGGGTGATATGGATAAGAGGGTGGGGAGGAACTAACCAGAATAAATTGTATCCATGTTTGAAATTGGCTAAGAACAAAATTAATTTTTAAAAAAGAGATAGGATCACTTGTAGCAACAAGGATGGGCCCAGCAGCCCCTGTGTTGGGAGAGATAACACAGACACAGAGACAAATACCCACCGTTACCACTCATTTGTGGAAATGTATGAGTCAGTCTTGTAGGTGGCCATGAAATAGTTGTCACTAGAGGTTAGGAAGGGTCGGGGGAAAGAGATGAAATGTTTCACAGGAATGCCAAGGCACACTCACAGGAAGGAAGTGGTTTTGGCTTCCTGTAGTACAGCCACAGTGGCATCCCTGTGGAGAGACAGAAGAACCTCCAACTCCCTGACATTGCAAAATGACTGTCAGCACAAAAATTCCTAACGTGTAAAAGTAATGTTTGAGGAGATGGAGAAGCCTGTTATACCGATTTATCAACACTCATCATCATACGCCTGCTTCAAATTACTGTGCACAAATATGTCATAACAAGAAATGATTGGCGCAATCAGGAAACTTATTCACAGTAGCCAACACTGTGCCCCAAAGCCACTCATTCCTTCCAGTTACAACAGGTGAACTGGCTGTCATCCTACCTAAACTCATCATCCTTGCCCAGCTAAGGAAACCCCCTCCCACCTCCTCCCCATCACTTCCCAATCTCAAATGTTTTGCTCTCTCTGGAATGGTTTTCATTGATTAATCTGTTCTCCTTTTAAATGTTTCAACACAAAACCTCCCAATTAGCAGTATTTCTGGGGTCATTTTATGTGTCAATTTGGCTAAGCCATGGTATCCAGTTTTTGATAAATACCAATCTAAATGTTCAGATGCAGTTAACAGCCAAGTAAGTAGGGTTTAAGTAAGGCATTATCCTTTCCATGGTGTGGGTGGGTCTCATCAAAGACTAAGACTCCTTGAGGAATCCCACCCCAACCCAGCTTCAGACAGCAGCTGCATGTTTCCCAAAGGTTTCAAAATTTCTAGAAATACTTCTCTATTCTTATTGGCATTAGGCTTTTTTCTTCCCCATTCTTCCTTCATTCTGTCCCACTATGGATTTTCCTGATCCCGCCATTCCACTGAGATTCTCGCATAAGATTTCCTTTCGTCATTACTGAGGTTGCTGACACATCTTAATTCCCCTTTATATTCTAGGGAGACCATCTATCTCACCTAATGTTCCCCTTTCTTCCCGGACTTCTAGAACCCTGTATACCTCTGAATTTACCATTACCTTATGCTCACCCTATTTCAGAATCCTATGATAAAATAGTCTCTACCTTAGTGACATCTTAATACAGGGTCCTTCCTGGGGCTCAGTTCACATTCTTCATTTTCACTCTTTCCCATGTCCATCACATTCAGTTTGGTGGCATTCACACCAGCTGGTTACTCAATACCAAATGGTCAGCCCTGAAAACATACATACAAGTAAAAATTACAGATTGAGTAGGTTGTATTTAGGAATATATGTATATATACACATACATTTATGCATGTAACAATAATTAATGAAAAAGGGGGTCATGAATGTGAGAGAGAATAAGGAGGGGTCTGTGGCAGGGTTTGGAGGGAGGAAAGGGAAGAGAGAAATGATGTAATTACATTATAAATTCAAATTCACCATCTCCTTGGTGGCTTCTACCACTGAGGAACATCAGCTAGTTTTTGTGTTCACTTGCAGACGACAGGCTTGCCTTCCTGGTCTTCAGAATATGTCTCTGTCATTTCTCTGTGCCTACTGTGTCACAGTCATTCATGTATATGTCTTCAAATCTTAGCATCTAACCCGGGCCTTAGCACAGATTGGATCTGCAATGTATCCAGTTAAATATTTAATGCATGAATGAGTCCATCAAGAGAGGATGAAGGTTGTTTGGGGACTGATCTTGGCAGGAAGCAACTTGAGAGGTCTTTCTTCAGTTTAGTACAGAGATGCCAGAAGTAAGTAGGCCTCTGCTAAGTTTCAGTCTGCGGTCCCCATGTGGTGGCTTTGTCATCACCCAACAATTGTCCCCTCGCATGCATCCCTCACCAGCTTCCAATCACTAGGCATCGCTCAGGAATATGCACAGAGCCCACAGAAACTGGGCGCTGGCTCTTCTCAACAAAGCCAGTTCTTGTTTAGTCAGCCAAGGGCTTTTATTCTGCATTCAGAAGACAAAGCAGCAAGCAGGAGCTTGCTGGGGGAAGAATACAAGCTGCCAGAAGTAACAGAGGAGGGTTCATTCACTTGTCACTTAGAGCCCATCCCCTGTCTGAAGCATCTTTACCCTCCTAATTGTCTTCCTCCCCTTTCCTGCATCTGTCTCTCACAGGCTGAACACTCCCAGACAGATTTACAAATTGGCTCAGAAATCATGAGGCTGTAAGAATTCTGACTCTATAAAACGCGCACTCCCCCTGCTCATGTTTATTAACCAAATCTATTCCAGCTATTTCATTTCTTCCCTTGTCCACCTCATTAGGCTCCAGGTTGCCCCAGGCAAGATTGAGAAGTAGATGGAGTTAGTGTTTTGTCCTGAGTTTCTCCATTCCTAGTTCTGATTTTTATATGTATCTTCCCTGTTTCTTTTAAGGGTTCTCTTGAGTTGGTATGAGATTTATAGTCTCATTTACACCTAGTTATGACTGACATAATGTAGCGCTCTATCTAGAGGTAGCTGTGTTTTCAAAGACATTGCTCAGGTCAGGCAATGTGCCACCTAGAGGAATCAAAATGCCTGTTGTGTGACTGTAAATGCCAGTGACTGTAAAATCCAGTAAATGACTGGATGGATGTGCTATTTCTGATCGGGGAACTTCTGACTCCCCTCAAATCATGCTGAGAAGGAAGTTGTGTCCTGAAGATATTGACATTGCTGCCCCTGAAGACACCACTCCTCGTGCCACAGAATTAAGAGAGTTTTATTTCCATGGGAAATAAACACCAGCCCTGTGCCCATGCAGTGAGCCAGCAAGTGAACAGGCAGAATGCCTGGCCTGTGTGAAGAAGGCATCTTTCTGATTTGCCCGGTCTGGCTTCTGTGAATTTTTGCTTATTTTTTGACAGCTTCTCAGAAGAAGAACCAAGACTTTGAAAGGTAGAGCTCATGGCTCACATTTCCTATCTTGTTTCCCACGAATATGCAGGTAAATCCATGCTTGCCTTCTTGAGCTAAGAACTGTCTTCTGGTTCCCCATGGCCTCGAAAACGAAATCTATATTTTGCCTTACATGGAATACAAGACTTCCCTACTAATCCCTTCTCCTAGCACCCTCTCTTTCAACCCTGCTATACGTAAGCACCTATGTTATCCTCTGTGGTAGAGACACATAACACACTTGAAAACTCCCAAATAGGATATCTTTCCTTGGGACTCTGCACATTTATTGTACTACTTTGTCTTAAAACACCTCCAGCCCAGTAAATCTTCTTGATTTTCTTTAAAGAATATTACTGTATCTTATGGTCTCTGTCTCCAGTTGTCCATTATAGCACCAAGCTAAACACAATGCAGTTGTTGCCTATCTGTACATCTACCCATAAGACTGTGTGCTCCTTGAGTTTCTTTTTTCATATTCATGCTGCCTGGACCTTGTCTAGAGCCTCACATAAAACAGATACTAAAACTTTAACTGATGAGTCATTGAAGGAATAAGTCAAAGGTACTGGAGAAAACTACACAACACCTTGTATTCTGTAAGTGCAATAGAACTTTTTCTTAACAAACACTAAACCAGAGGCCCACAAATTAACATCTTAGTCAAGCTTGGCCCACCAATTCTCAGTGTAAACAGAGTTATATTGTAACACAATCATATCTGCTCATGCAGGGTGGCCAATGGTTACACTTGCACTCCAACAGCAGAGTTGCAACAAAGACCTTCTGAGCCACTAAGCTTAACGCCTTCACTTATCTGCAGTGCTCCAGCCTTTACAGCAGTGGTTCTCAATCTGTGGGTTGTGACCCACTGGGGGTCAAATGACTTTCTCAGGTCACCTAAGATCATCAGAAAGCACAGATATTTACCATTCATAACAGTAGCAAAATTACAGTTATAAAGTAGCAGCGAAAATGTTATGGTTGGAGGTCAAGCCAACATGAAGGACTGAAGGTCACAGCATTAGGGAAGGTTCAGAACCACTGTTTTCAAGCACACGTTTGGCAAAGTCTGCCTGCAGGGAGGAGAGAGAAAGAGCTAGAGGACTGTCTGTGAGATGCAAGGTGGGGACAGGGACTGGCAGAGGAGAAAAGTGGTAAAGAACGGTGGTGGCTTTCAGTTTTCTCTACCCTTAGGGAGGACTCAGTTTCACATGCCCTCTCAGATTGGAAGCATGGGACATTGGAGGAGAGTGAGGACACATTCACAGCAGGAGCCTGGAGCCCAAGGGTGCTGTTGTCAACTGTTTACGAAGGCAGAGAGAAGGGCAAAGCTGAAGTTAGTAAAAGTGCCAGTGCCTAATAACTGCAGCAGAGAGCTTTTCAGGTGCCCTATTAAAAAGAGTGCTTTGTCCCAGTAAATACCAGGATAACAGTCTGTTCTCAGAGCCCCCTTCCTGCACTTTGTTCTTAATGAGCCTCCTAATGAGCATGCAGTATTTATTTCCTTGAGAGACTCATCACTCCCCATTTCAACCCATTATTTACATACATAGCATAGTGTGAAAAGGTCCAAAAGACATCCAGTGACTCTGCTCTGTTCCTTTCCGATGGCCTCTGTCACTCCTTTAGAACAGAGGGCTGTGTGAACAAAACAGCAGGTTTCTAGGCTTTCAGCAAGACAGCCAACACAAAAGCTGAGACGCATTGCTAAGCTCAGGTTGGGCTCTAGGGATATCTGTCTGAGAAATTTTACCTGCACAATAATAGCTCTCATGATGTATTATCTAAGCCTCAGGAAAACACCAGCTCTTAGCGCCTCAAAACATGAGAAGCAAAATCAAAAAACTTCTCTTAGAACCTATGCTGTCTTTTATGTCATAAACTCATTGTTTTCTTTCTTTGTGTCCATTTTGTGTTATTCAAGCCAGGTGTTATTACCCATGCCTGTAACAGCACTGGAGAGGCAGAGGCAGGAGGGTCACTAGGATCTCAATGCCAGTTTGTACAGCAGAGTAACTCTTGCCAGAAACAGGGGAGGGAGGGGGAGGGAGGGAGGAAAAGAGGAGGAGGAGGAAGAAGGGAAGCAGAAGATACTACAATAGAAAAAAGAGCGGCTCACACCTTTTCAGACCTTTAAATGGCATATAAGTTTTACCAACTTTTCCAGAAAGATGTAGACCCTTGTAAGAGCCAGAAGACCAGGACAGGGAAGCTGCACTGTGAAATCTCAACAATATGGTTGCCTAACCAGGGCCCACATAAGGACAATACTAGTTGACATGCCATTGTGGATGGGGTGAATTTCACAAGACCCCACCCTTAGATGAAGAGCTACAGCCAATCAGTGGCTGCTGAGGAAGGGAGACTTGGTCCTCCAGGGGCCAGCCCCCTGATGAGTTACCTAATCCCAACTAAGCAGCCCTAGGCACTTGTACATACAAGCAACACTAAATAGAGGCAACCAGAGGGGGTAGAAACAATGTAAATACAAGGAACTCATGTATGAAATCATCAAATATTTTAAAAAGTGGTAAAAATATGTTGAATGGAAAATGTTTTTAAAGGAAAAACTACTGCCACAATCATGAAACCATAATCTTACCTACCCTAAAAAAATAAGAAAGTTTAAAAAAAAAAAACAAAAAACTTAGAATTCCCATAACATTACTTAGTACCATCAAATATCCATTCTGGTCACAGATCTCCAGGTGTTCCATAACCACTGAGTAGAATAAAACTTAGTTTCTCTTAATTTATGGCTTTTTCTTCTAATGTGGTTTTAATCCAGCACAATTAATTTGTTAAAGATAACAAAATTTAACATTCTGAATTTTAATATTTTATTATTTTGCACCCTTTATTTCTGTATTAAGAACTAGAATCATAATTTTTGAGGATTTATTTTTACTTATGTGAAGGTGTATATGTGAGAGTGTGTATCTTAGTGATTATAATCCAAACGTGTGTAGGTGCCTACAGAGGTCAGAAAAGGGCGTCAGATCTCCTGACACTAGAGTTACAGGCAGTTATGAGCTGCCCAACATTGAGTGCGAAGAACCAAGCTGAAGTCCTCTGGAACAGCAAGGGCTCTTAAGCCCAGAACTATGGTTATATTTTATTTGTGCTGAAATGTGATTTTATTTGTATGTTAATAAATAAAGTTGCCTGGGGGTCTGTGGGGCGTTTACCCACCACCCCCACAGCTTCCCAGAGTTTTCTTGAGTGTGAGCAGCAGGAAATATTAGAAGGATTTATTGCGGAGAATATCGCGGAGATAAACAGATAGAAAATAAAGGATAGCCTCGAGAGGGCCTGGAACCTTTTCCAACGGGCCCGACTGTCTCTGCCCCAGGGTTTTTATAGAGACGCCAAGGGGGTGGAGCAAATGACCTCCTCCCCCAGCACAGCCAAGTGCAGACCATCTCAGACACCTGCACTCAGGCCCGTGGTCCTAATCATCCTCTATGTGGATCTGCTGGGTAAAGCCACGAGGAACCCGAGAACGGCCCCCCACAGCTGGGTAAAGCCACGAGGAACCCGAGAACGGCCCCCCACAGGGGTCAGAGCTAATAGCAAGCCATTTAGCAGAAGTCTGGCAGTGGTAGCACACACCCTTAATCCCGATAACATGACAGGCAGATCTCTGTGTGTTCAAGGATATAGCCAGCATGGAGACACACGCCTTTAATGTCAATACCAACCATAGAGACCTAGAGGTCTGTATAGACAGGCAGTGATGAGGAGGTCATGTGGTTGGGTTTACAACCAAGAGAAGGCAGAACAGAAAGTCAATAAAAAGATAGACACACAGGAAGTAGGTCTCTTTCTCAGGGGAAGGACGGCAGTGGCATCGGGTGGTAAGAAAGTGGTCTTGGTCTCAACTCTTGGCTACTGCTCTCTGACCTCTGGGGCTTTTAACTCTACATTTGGCTCTGTGTTTCTTATTTAATAAAACCATTCAGAATTACATCTACACAGAACCATCTCTCCAGCTACCTTGAATAATATGATTTAGACAGTCATGCTGATAAAATGACACCAACAGTTTCTTCAAACTAATGAAGTGATGAGTCAGGACAAAGAGAGATGACCTAAAGATGAGGTCAACTGGATACATTGATAATTATTGAGGCTGAATGATAGGTACAATGCATTATCTTACTTTTACCACCTCATTTAAAGTTTCCTATAATTAGGTTTGGGATATAGCTCAGTGGTAGAACACCAGCTTAGTATGCACAAGGCCCCGAGCTCAATGCCCATCACTGCAAGTAAAAGTTCTTGCAGGTTTCTTTGTCTAGCCATAGTGGTGCAGGCCTATAACCCTAGTGCTTGTCAAGCCGAAGCAAGAGAATTACAAGTTCAAAGCCATGAGAAAAGGAAAAAGTTTAAACAAAGAAGCTAAACAGAGTTCAACTTTGTGCTGGGAGTACATGGGAACGTATCTTTGCAGTTGAACATATGCTTAGCAGTTGGGAAGCCCTGGGTTCAGTCCCCAATATCAAAAATATTTCACTAGTTGCAGAAAGGTATTGCTCAAATGGGAATCACAACTACTGAGAAGCACAGGAGGCCGGTGTGTAAATCCAGTAGGACAGGAGAAGTGGGTACATTTCTTTCAGGCTGAACTCTAAGCTTAAGTTTTCTGGAGCCTACTTGCTATCCTGTTTTTAGAGCAGCACAGTGAATTTACACTTCAAAGAGTGGAAGGTGTGAGGCCTACTGGTTTGCAGACTTTTAATTACAGTTCACTTTCCTTCTTTTCTTTGTCTTCCCCCTTCCTCCTTCTTTGCTCTTTCTTCTTCTCCCTGGATGAGGTTAATTAAATCCAGAATAAAACTCTTAGAATGTTCCATCTTAGTATCACTCAAAAAGGGGGAGAGCTTCAGCATTGGAAATGGGGTACAAGGATATTAACTTAAAGAGGATGGATGTATACAATTGTATTAACCTTTCCCTGTAGGAAACCATCAGTGATCTGAGAGTTACCAACTCTGTTTTATCAACTGTGTTAACTGATCAAAAGGCATGGACCCATCATTTTTTAGTTATGTGATGCCTTCGGCCAGGCTCAGCACCTGGCCTAATAAACCAAATTTAGCACTCATCAACAACTTCTCCAGAATCATGTTTGTGCTTATTCCCTCCTTGACAGTATTCTTTCAAATGTCACTGTGTGGGGGCCCTCAGAGACTCCATAGTGAGGCCTTATTCCATTGTGACTCAGGGTCAGACAAGTTTGCTTTGCCCCACAAGGCTGCATAATAGGATATTTTGGCCAAAGGAGTAGTTACCAGGTGTCTTATACTTCAAGGCCTACTTACAAAGTCTATGCTTTGCCATAAGGCATGGTTACCAAGTGTTTTGAAAATTAAGGAAGGGTCTACACTTGTTTATACTTTGTACCTTGACCTTGAAAAGGGGAGGTCTTTTGCCTCTCCCCTTGATGGTGTATTGAAAAGCCCATTGGGAATAAACTCAGGCAACTATAGTATTGACCCAGAGCCCTCCTGAAGTTATTCTGTGTCTCAGCATTTTTCTTCGTCTAAGTCTAAATTTTTCATATCTATTATTTCTCAATCCTCACTCCTCCCTTCAAGGACTGTTTGATAGTCAGGCTGGTCCCTGACATTGCTGGACCCAAGTTCAACAGGGCTGCATATGCTTCCATAGCAGGAATGTTTATACTTAGACTAAAGCAATGAATCTTCCCTGGTGCAGCCTACCTCCTTAAGGACATGAAAGTGTGTTGTGTGTGTGTGTGTGTTTTAAGATCAATTTCATGCCTTTCTAATATAATCCTCCTAATATGGTCTAGGGGGTCTCGAAATGATATAATCTAGGGGAGTCTTGATTGTGTTTGTTTTCTCTGCCAGTTAAAGAATTAAAAGGCAGGAAAAATCTGAAGTACAACAGGTAGCAGAAAGAAATCTCAAGTGCCACAAACAGAATCAAGATTTGAAGAAAGTCATTTATTTATTGGGGGTGAGGAAACACACACACGTGCAACAGACACACAGAAAGAAAAAAGACCCTCTGCAAAGCAGAGGGAACTCAGAAAGACAAAGAAACCCAATCTCTTCTTAAGGGTTGGGCTTTTAAAGCCTCTGAAGAGTTTTCCTCCCATACTTTAGGGTTGATTGGTTTGAAGACAGATAGGATGGTTGGTTTATTGGTCAGAACTGGTGTATGACATGTCCTTATCCAGTCTTGAACTCTTTGAGCTGATCCACCACCAGGGGGCCTTTGATAAGTGAACAAAAGTGTACAAGGCCTTTTGTCTCAAGTCAGAGGGTTGAGGAAGAAGATTACCATCTTGGAGATTCACCACCTTTTTTACCTAGCCATGGCCCCTGTCCCTATTTTCTGCATACCAGGGAGTCTGTCTAAATCCTAGTCTCTCACCACAACTCATTATAAAGATAACTAAGTGTGGAAAGCTACTAATAACCTAACCAGTAACTGAACAATGTCTTGCCTTTTTTCCTGGCTCCTTCAGGTCAGGTTCATCTTCCTGGATCTTTTATGTCTTATGTGTCTATATCATCCCTGGAAACCTCACACTCACTATTTACTTGCTGGGGTTTCCTGCTGGCACCACCTCTTGCTGCTAGCTATGCCTTTCAGGACTCCTTCTCAGTAGGCTGGAGTAAAAGTAGTTCCAACATCAGTGTGAACAATGCTCTTGCTTTTTAAACTACTCCAATATATAAATCCACACATCAATGGACATCTGGTTTTTGACTTAAAAGAAAAGCCAGAAAAACACACTGGAAAAAAGACAGCATCTTCAACAAATGGTGTGGGTTGAACTGGATGGCTGCCAGTAGAAGAGTGCAAATAGATCCATACTTATCACCCTGCACAAAACTCAATTCCAGATGGATCAAAGACCTCAACATAAACCAGATACACTGAACCTGATACATGAGAAAGTGGGGAATAGTTTTGAACTAACTGGCACAGGAAAAGACTTTCTGAAGGCAATGCCATTAGCATAGACACTAATAACAACAATTAATAAATGGAGTCTCATGAAACTGAAAAGTTTCTGTATGGCAAAGGACACCATCATTTGAGTGAAATGGCACGCTACAGAATAGGAATATTTTTACCAACTACCCACCCAATAGAAGTCTGATTTCTAAACTATATAAAGAACTCAAAAGGTGGATATCAAGAAAACAACCCAATTGGGTACAGATCTAAACAGAGAATTCTCAAAAGATGAAGCACAAATATCTGAGAAACATTTAAAGAAATATTCAACATCCTTACTCATCCAGGAAATGTAAAACTACTTCAAGATTCAAAACTACTTCAAGATTCTTTTTACTCCAGTCAGAATGGCCAAGATCAATAAAGCATGCTGGCAAGGTGTAGAGTAAGGGGAACATTCACTCGTTGCTGGTGGGAGTGAAAACTTGAAAAGCCATTATGGAAATCAGAGTGATGGTTCCTCAGGAACCTTGGAATACTTGTGCATACTCAAAAGACTCTACATCCTACTGCACAGAAACTTGCTCAACCGTGTTCATTGCTGTCTATTCCTAATAGCCAGAAATTGGAAACTGCCTAAATGTCCATCAATGGAAAAATGAACAGAGAAAATGTGGTACATTTACACAATGGGATATTAATCAGCTCTTTTGAAAAATAAAATTTGCAGGTAAAGGGATAGAACTAGGGAAAAAAATCATCCTGAATGAGGTAACCCATTTGCTCATTTAGATGGAGTTAGATAAGCAAGTTATGATCCATATAACCACAGGGGTTAAGTATAGAGTAAGGGACTAGCGAGGAGGGATAGATCTCTCTGGGAAGGGGAAATAGAATAGATTGCTATGGGTAGATGAGGTTGCGGGGGCGGGTCAGCTGAAATGTGAGGATCAAACTGAAAGAAGGAGGGGAGATGGGGGTAAGAGAAGAAATACCAGAAGGGACAGCTAAAACTAAGGCCATTTGAGGGGTCATATGAAAACCTAATATAACAGAAACTTCTTAAAATACAGACATATATTAAAGAAATCAAAATGGAATCACCAAATAACGGGTAAGACATAGCCCCAACTAGACATCACTCATCACTAAATGAAACTTCCAGTTCCGGAAATGAGCTGTATCTAATTGAGTTATTGACCAAAGAGGCTTCATGGTCAAACCCCCAAGCCACCTAGGCTATTGCCAGGGTATCAGCTGTTCTCTACAAACTGATGGCAAGGTTGTATTGCTGAGGATAATACCTACACAACTCGTTGAACATGGGGATATCAAGTGGGTGCTCACCTAGAGCCTTCACCCCTACTGACCAGTGTTGATGGCACTGGAAGACACTCTGCCTGCTGCCAGAGGAGAAACATAAACATAAACCCAGCTATAAACCCTTCAGTCTACAATGCTGATCTGCATGCAAGTTATGCTGGTGCAATGTTACACAAAGCTTGTGGGAATAACCAACCAATATCTGACTGGATTTAAAACCTATCCCATGATGAAATCCATCTCCAACACTGGCTGGGTGGCCAAGAACCTGAGGCTAGATAAGCCATGGACCAAGGGGGAAACCAAATACTACTCTTCTGCTAACAGAGCGAGGCAATAAAATAACTCCCAAATGACTGCTATACCCACCAATCAGTGTCTTGTTCAGCCATCATCAGAGAAGCTCCTCCAATAAATGGGAACAAACACAGAGACCCACAACTGGACAATGTGCAGAGAGTGAGAGACCTTGAACACTCAGTCCTAAGTGGGATGCCTCTATCAAATTCTTCCCCTCAGGGCCAAGGAAACTCTAAGGAAGAGGATGTAGAAAAGGCATAAAAGCCAGAGAGTATAGAGGACTGCTGTGGATATCGCTCTGTATAAATAAAATGCTGATTGGCCAGTAGCTAGGCAGGAAGTATAGGCGGGACAAGCAGAGAAGAGAATGCTGGCAAGTGGAAGGCTGAGGCAGAGAGATGTTGCCAGCCACCGCCATGAGAAGATGTTAAGATACCGGTAAGCCATGAGCCACATGGCAACTTATAGATTAATAGAAATGGGTTGATTTAAGATTTAAGAACAGTTAGCAAGAAGCCTGCCATGGCCATACAGTTTATAAGCAATATAAGTCTCTGTGTGTTTACTTGGTTGGGTTTGAGCAACTGCGGGCCTGGTGGGTGAGAGAGATTTGTCCTGACTGTGGGCCAAGCAGAACTGGGGAAAACTCTAGCTACAGAGGACACCAAGGAATCAATGCCTTCTAAAGATAGCAGGACTGATGCACATGTGAACTCACAGAGACTGAGGCAGCATGCACAGGGCATGAGTAAATCTAAGTCAGATGGGGTCCCAGAGCTGAGAGAAGTGGACACATACCCCATCCCTAACCCAGAAGATATCTCTAATTGATAATTGCTTGCTACGGAAAAATTAATTTTCTCCAATAGAGTCTCATTTTGTATACAAACCACTTTTAAGGGCAGGCACAAAAAGAACTCAATGGTGTGCTTGGAGGTTCTATGTCCCATAATGATTTGTTAGGGTATTTCCCCCTCCCTCTCTCCCTCCCTCCCTTCCTTCCTTCCTTCCTTCCTTCCTTCCTTCCTTCCTTCCTTCCTTCCTTCCTTCCTTCCTTCCTCTTTTCCTTCCTTCCTTCCTTCTTACTTTCCTTCCTTCTTTACTTTATGAGTCTTCTGTGTATATATTATGGATTCTGGTTTTGTGGTTTTATGGGATGTCTCTGTGTGTGAATGTGTGTCACCAAATATATATGTTTCTTGTAATTTTTCTTTGGCTCTTTATCTTGTTTGTTTTTTTCCTATTTTAGTTCGTTTTTATTTTATTATTATCTTTTAGATGCCTGTTTGTTTTCTAGAGAGAGAGAGAGAGAGAGAAAGAGAGAAAGAAAGAAAGAATGTGGACTTGGGTAGGTTGGGAGTTGAAGTGAGGTTGGAGGAGAGGAAACTGTAATCAGAATATATTATATGAAAAATCTATTTTCAATAAAAGTAAAAATAATAACAAATTATTTATGAGAACACCTAAGCCATGACTCTTCAGTAACAACAATATCCGATGGATATTTCTATGGTAACAGAAGCATCCAATAGAGTAGCTACTCAGCACAGGTGGCTACTGAGCACTGGAGCTAAGTGTGAGTGGTGTGATTGATGGCTTTTGATAGGTTTTGTCCCAGAAGACACATGATAGAACCCTCTGGAAACCACTTCGGAAAACATATATCTAATTGCTTTGCTCTTGTTTGAAAAATGGACCATATACAAATTCTTCTGAAAATGGAATTAGATTGGTATTCTTTTCCTAATCCATCTTCCCAGTATTTTTCCTAAGAACACAGGGAAAGTCATAAACAGGGAGCTAAATTACATCCCCTTCCCAAGAACACTTGTAATTAAGGATGAGCTCAGTGTCATTAGTGAGACATTTCCCAGACTCTGATCGGAGCTGGAATCTGGGTTTGCCACACATGTGAAATCTCCTCAGATGACATTGGAAGCTTCCAGGTGAGAAACGCCAAGGAAGGAAGAATCAGTCTAGGTAAGACTATGTGGCAGTGGCTCACGTGACCCACTGGTAACAAGGTGACTCCCAGGAATTAGGGGTGTAGCTCAGTTAAGGAGTACTTGCCTAGTGTGTCAAGGCCCTGGGTCCAATCTCCAGCACTACAAGAAAGCTAAAAGAGGACTCCTGTGAAATAGCAATGCACGCTACCCATGGACAGGAGAATAAAGTAAGGAATGCCGTGATGCCTTACATATGCCGGTATCTGTTCTTCCATTATTTGTGTAGAGTAGTGCATAAATTATATTTATAGGAAGACAAGTATTGTGGAGGAAAATAATAAGGGTAGAAGATACTACAGCAATAGATAGCTTACAGTAAAAGTAGTCACAGGCTTTCCCTCTATGAAGAACAAATTAAATATATACGAAGCTAGGGAAATTAAGACTGGTGAAGACACATTCCTCGGTTTAGAATTTTATTTGGCACTACAAAGGTTCGGGCTATTTATTAATAATTAGGTTCTACATCTAATTTATCTCAGCATGGATCACAAAGAAGCACAAGTTCTTCAAGTTGCATGCTGTCTCCACAAGAGCCGCTTCCTACAGTCACTGACTTATTCAAAGCTTATGCCTCTCTTTAGTCTTATAGGCTGAGTGGGAAAAGTCAGTACCATTAATAATTATTATCATCTCATTTATATTCAGTGCTAGCTATTTGATAGAGAATATACTAAATAATTAACATCCTTCAAAATCTCTTTCAGGATGGAGAGATGGCTCAGTGGTTAAGAGTACTTTCTGCTCTTGTGGAGGAATCAGGTTCACTTCCCAGAACTCAAATGATGGTTCACAATCCTCCATATGTAACTCTGGTTCCAGAGTACCCAATGACTCTTCGGACCTTTGAGGGCTCCTGCCTGCATGTGACACACACACACACACACACACACACACACACACACACACACACAGTTGAATAAATATTTTTTAAATAACCTCTTTCAATCATAATAACCCTAAGAATGGGGGAGTCACATCACAGTTTACAGATTAAGGACCTAGGTATGAAGGGCTTAATGTTTAACAATAAGAAAGCAGCTACCAACTACATTGATAATGAACATGACACTGTAATAAAACAACACTGCAAACAATTGAGTAAATTACATGACATATACACTCAGATAGTACACTACTAGAATATTTTTTATAGTTTGGCTGTGTCGAGGGCAGAGAAATCAGAAAGACAATTACTAAACATTTAATATACTTTAGACAGTGACTTTTGTCCCTTTGTATGATTTATGTATTTATAAATGATTTTAAATTAAGTTATACTACTTGAGTAATTAGAAAAATGATCTAGTTTCCTTCCTACATTTAATTAAAGTACTACTTATCAAATTTGCTTAGGTATTTCACAAATACCTATGGCAAACTTTTCATGGAAGGTACTATGTCAGGTTCCCTATATGTGGTGGTGAAGGGCTGTGTTTGACACATTTGCATTCAAGTGACAGAAGATATAAATAAACCATTAGGTGATAACATCATTTAGAAATATAATTTTAAAAAACTATGAAAGTATAAACTGAGGGTCCTCTCTGGCCCACCTGTTCCCAAATACCTGGCAGGTACTTTCCAAATTACCACATAGAGGCTTATATTAATTATAAATGCTTGGCCAATGGCTCAGGCTTATTACTAACTAGCTCTTACATTGAAATTAACCCATTTCTAGTAATCTACTTATTGCCACTTGGTCCATGGCTTACTGGTCCTCTGGCATCTTGCTCCTTGGGCAGCTCGCTCCCATCTCTCAACTCTGCCCTTCTTCATCCCAGTCCTCAGTTTGATTGTACTGCGTAACCTTATCTTGCCTTTCCATAGGCCAAAACAGCTTTATTATCAACCAATGAGAGAAATACATATTCACAGCATACAGAAGGACCATCCCACAGTATGAAGGAAAAAATTTAATGGGGGTCTCTATTAAAAGACATTTTCACTAGAGCCTGAAGTCTGAGAAAGAGCCATTCAGTGTACCTGGGCAGGGTGGATCTGGCAACAAGCTTAGTAAGCATAGTATATAGACAAATGCTTGATGGGGTTGTTGTATAATGAGTACAGGGTAAAATCCATGGCCCACTCAAGGAGGGATGCCAGACTATGCTAATCAATTTCTGCTACTGTGATGGAATATCTGATTCAGACAACTTAGAAGAGAACAGGTCTATTTTGACTCATGGTTTCAGAGGCTGAAGTCCATGGGTGGGGCAGCTCCATTGTTTTGAGGCCTAAGGTAAAGCAATGTGGTGGGAAACATACATTGAAACAAATGCACATGGCATCTGGGAA
>CABHPQ010168732.1:51569-63344 GCA_902168405.1 Peromyscus aztecus
GTGTGTGTGTGTGTGTGTGTGTGTGTGTGTGTGTGTTCATGCATGCTGTGGCATTCATGTAGAGGTCAGATAACACTTTGTTGGAGTCAATTATTTCCTTCTACCATGTAGGTCTTAAGGATTGAACTCAGGTCATCAGGCTTGACTGCTAAGTCATGTTATCATCCTCCGAATAGTAGTATTGTTAACTGCATAATCTCTGAAGATACTGAAAATTAAAGGGGTATTATAGGGAAAGGCCTAAAGAATGGGTGTCTTAGCCAGTGCTCTATTGCTGTGAAGAGACACCATGACCACGGCAACTCTTATAAAGAAAGATTTAATTGGGGCTTGCTTATAGTTTCAGAGGTTTAGTTCATTATCACGATGGCCATGGTGAGAAGCTTGGTGGCACACAAGCAGACATGGTGCTGGAAAAATAGTTGAGAGTTCTACATCTGGATCTACAGACAGCAGGAAGAGAGACACTGGGCCTAGCTTGGGCTTTTGACCTCAAAGCCCACTACCAGTGACACACTTCCTCCAACAAGGCCACACCTATGCTGTGGGATAATGCTTTTGTACACTGGTTTAATAAAGTGCTGATTGGCCAGTAGCCAGACAGGAAATATAGGTAGGATAAGCAGACAAGGATAGTTCTGGGAAGAGGAAGGCTGAGTCAGAAGATGCCTGCCTACCATCTAGGGAGCAGCATGTAATGGCACACAGGTAAAGCCAAGGAAAACATGGCGACATATAGATTAACAGAAATGGGCTGAGTTTAAGTATAAGAGCTAGTCAGTAGTAAGCCTGAGCTAATGGCTGAGCAGTTTTAATTAATATAAGCCTCTGTGTGTTTACTTGGGTCTGAGTGGCTATGGACCAGGCGGGACACAGGAAAACTTCTAGCTACACACCTACTCCAATAAGGCCACACCTCCTAATCCTTCTCAAGTAGTATCAGTTCCTGATGACTAAGCATTCAAATATATGAGCATATGGGGGCCATTCTTATTAAAACCACCACAGTGAGTCTATGTTTACGCGATGAACAATTAACACTACCATCCCAAACTTCCTGAATTCTGTTTCTCACTGATGGGAAGTCTTGACCAGTAAAGCAATAAAGCATCCATGTAGAATGGCAGGTTCTGAATACATGAAAATATAATGGGTTTTAAGCTTGATTTTCCCACTGTTGCCTGTAAACCCACTTAGATTTCTTCTTCCTCTCACAGTTAGTCTGGACCTACCTTAAAATCTTTAGGATAACACCACTGTTTCCCACACCAGCTGTTAGCTTTCTTCCTTGGGTGGGTGTGATTCATAGGAAGCAGAGGGCAGGGTCCAGGTGAAACTAATTTAGGTATTAGCTAGAGGGAACTACTTGTAGATCAATTTTACTCTGACAGATAAATTTGCCTTTGAGATCCAATTATATACAATATCAAGACTAGCATGAATCACCTATCACACTTAGAAACAGCTGCTAATTAAAGCACAGAGATACTAGAACATTCTGATAACACAGTGAAATAGTGTTTTTCAGAATTTGAAATGAAGAAAGATTATTATTTATTTCTCAAAGATAATTTCCTCTAGTCATATTTCTAGAAAATTAGTTTTGGGTTCAATGAGCCACGGGGAAATCCATTTTAACAGTTTTTGTTTTCCAACTCTTTTTTTTTTAATTCCCAACATTCCAATATAGTGTTAAAAGTGCAATATTCTAACCAAGAGCTCACAAAAGTATCATCTGCCAAAACCAGAGTGTGCATAGGAGCTGAAATTAAAGATCCTAGAATTACTGTCTGGCTCAAACCCCAGCTGCTCCATTTGTTTGGGGTGAGTTACCTAAATGATCTTTGTTTTCAGTTAAAAAAAATCCACTAAAGTGAAAATAAGATGCAAATTATGTCTTGTGACAAAGACTACATGAATTAATGCCTGTTAAAACACTGATTAGTTTAGAAGAGAGTGCATGCACACAATGACACCCCAAAAATACATACTCAGCTTCCCCCCTCCCCATTTACCTACTTGAAAGGAAAATATTTTTGCAGCATTATATGTAGTATTTTGATTCATTGGTAATTACACGTGTGTGTGTGTGTGTGTGTGTGCGTGTGTGTGTGTGTGTATGTGTGTGTGTGTAGTGGTTAGAAAACAACCTCAGGTGTCATTCCTTAGGCATATTCTATCAGGTTTTCTTTGGTTTTGTTTTTTCATTGGATCTCTTACTAGATTAGAACTCACACAATAGGTGTGAAACCCCAGAGATTTGGTGGCCTCTGCCTCCCCAGCTCTGGGGTTACAAGCTTATATCACCATGTCCAACATTTTGTTGAGTTGGTATATGGGAATCAAACTCATGTCCTACCTAGAATTTGCAAGGCAAGTACTTTACCTACTGAATTATCAACTAGCCCTATTGTTACTCTTACTATTTGTCTAGATGCTTCTTCAAATCATAAAATTGTATGATGTGAGTAATATACAGTAAGATATTTCTTAAGAAACCAGGATCTAGAATGCCACAGACTCATCCACATTGGATGATATGAACTTATTCACTCCACACTCCATGTATATGACTCTTAGAGGCAATGTTCATTCATGTGTTGAGCAGACAGACAAGAGATGCATTTCAGGTACCTGCCACTGATCTAGGCACCAGGGTCTCACAAACACATCATGCTAACTTTTTGATGATCTATGGTTTGTGATCTGCATGTGATTCTTCTTGTCTTCTGCTTTCAAATTCCATAAAGGGCTTTATGGCTTCTCAGAAGTTATGTCTGTTCCTCTCCCCTTCCTCATAGAATTGAAGTGAACACATTTGCTGCCCTGGTTGCCTAAGAACTCAAGGATGCAGGCCATTTGTTGCACACCTTTTTAGACTGAAATCTTCAAATAAGTGAGAAACAAGATGGGGTAGCGAGGCACTTGAGTCATAGAAACACATGATTCCAGGTAAATCACTTAAATGAGTGTGTCGTAGTTCTGAAATACAAGGAAAATCAAGGAATAATAAAAAACATTTCATTTCTAGGAAACCATCAAAAGAGACATTGTTAATAATGTTCTAGTGTATCTCATGGTGAGTTTATTTAAATTACACAGGCATATGGCTTTAGAAAGGATTGTATAAAATCGTGAAGAGTGTTAAGAGTCACTGTAAAGCCATCATCTGATCAGGACTTTTACACTAAAAGCCTGTATCCCTAACAAGGTAGGCTCAGCTACACACACACACACACACACACACACACACACACACACACACACACACACTAATTAATAGATAAGCAATGGTATAAATCGAAGAAAGGAGATTATTCAGTGGGGCCATGTCTAAGAGGAGTTAATAAAGAGACCCTCCCTCAGTCCATCTACTCATTACTGACATGAAGTTTAGGTGAAGATCAAAATTAAGAGCTATTATATTTAAGAAGTCTTGCTCAAGGTGTGGTCCTGCACACATTGTCTCATCTCCAGTCCATCCTGCAAGACTGTCCCATAAACTGGGAGATTGTTAATCTGCTTGTTGCTAATGTAACCCCTTCTCCTCTTGGATAATTGTCCTTTTCTAGGAGTATGGTCTGTCCTAGGTTTTGGATTTCCTGGAATTCAAGATAACTAGAGGAAAGGTTGTAGTAGAATATTATTTTAAGGTGTGTTACTTTTGTTTATATTGCATTTGTTTAACTCTGTCAAGCTATGTTACTGTGTAAAACACCTGATGGTCTAATAAAGAACTGGCCAACAGCAAGGCAGGAGAAAGGATAGGCAGGGCTGGCAGGCAGAGAGAATATATAGAGGGAGAAATCAAGGAGGAGAGAGCTAGCCAGAGCCAGAGAAGGAAGAGCCTTCAGGGGCCAGCCACCCAGCTACACAACCAGCAATGTAGTAAGAAACAAAGGTGTACAAAAATAGAGAATGGGAAAAGCCCAGAGGCAAAAGACAGATGGGATAATTTAAGTTAAGAAAAGCTGGCTAGAAACTAAGCCACACTAAGGCCAGGCATTTATAATTAAGAATAAGCCTCCATATGTGAATTTATTTGGGAGCTGGGCAGCAGCTCCTCCAAAAAAGGCCCAAAACAAACAACAACAAAAGGTCAAGGATCATAAATTATCTCTGTGTGTTCTGCCAAAATGAAGACCCCATATAGGGCAGAGATGCCAGGATTTCAGCCTGATTCAGATGCCTTCTCTTCACACCTGAAGTCTCATGCTTTTTAGCAGAGGCAGCATCTAAATACCTGTTGAGCTGAAACATAGCCTCAAGTGAGTCCCCATTTTGCTCTGGTTAGAGCACTTTACCTGTCTTCAGGTGAAATATTTGATTCAGGTGGATAAAGCTTCATTAAATAGGTAACAAAACTGAGAAACTGGTATTTACAATGTTTTCCATTATTTGCAATAAATCTTATGTGAAACATCAGGTTGTGACAAAATATACTTACTTCTTAAAATGTTGGGGGCAAGGGTTTGAAAGATGCTTTTATTTAATTTTGATAGATTTTCTAATTTCTCATGATTTTTAACACACTTGTGTGTGCATGTGTATGGATACATGCCAAGACATGTGTGTGAAGGTCAGAGTCCAACTTGACTGGAGTTGGTTCTCTCCTTCCAGTGTGTGGATGCTGGGAATCAAATTAAGGTCTTTAGGTTTGGCAGCAAGCATCTTTACATGATAAACAATCTAACTGGCCATAGTGGATGGTTTTGAGTGTCTTCAAAGAAATACATTATCAAAAGTTTTGCTGATGAGTTTCATGGAATCTCTTAAGGAACCACTTTCAGAGAATCTAAAAGAACTTATAGAAGAACACTTCTTTTTTTTTTTTTTTGCTTGTTTGTTATTATTTCAATCAGTTAGTTTACCATCTGTTTTCATGTTAACATTTTGGTGAGTGTGTGAAGCTCGTGAGTCTGGTAACTCACCTACTTGCTTTGATGCAGCCCACATTAGACCATACACCTTCCTTTGGTCAACATGCAGATGAAGTTGTGAGCTCCCCATGGGATCTGGAAGGGAGGGCCACTGCTCTGTCCCCCAGGATGACATACACATAGGTCCCCAATACTGCAGGTTTCAAAAAGCAACAAAATCCCCACTAGACCGCAAGTGGAAAGAGTGCTCAACTTCCAACTCTTGAGTGCTTGTTTGGAACTGGCAAGAGAGACTATTCCTAGTGAACCTACCACTGGAGTGCAGGCGAGAGAACTCACCAAGAAAGAGACAGAGACAGACAGATAGACAGAGACAAAGACATACAGATAGACAGATACAGAAAGACAGACAGAGACAGACAAACAGACCGAGACAGACAAACAGAGACAGAGACAGAGTTATAATGTTGAATGCCAAATAGCCTAGTTTATTTAGGTTAATATTTGCTTGCTAGAATATTTACCTTTCGTTGGAGGAAATCTACACACTGCCATGATTTCACCATCCCAAATCTGTTTGTTTTAATCATGTCATGCTCTGTCTCAGCACTCAGGACTACAGCAACACAGTAGAGGGGGGACTACTTGGGAAGGAGAGATTCAGCAGGAGGGGGAGGGGCAAGAGAAGGTAATGATGGTGAATGTGATCAAAATACATTATGCACATGTATGGTATTATGCAATAAATTTAATATAGTAAGCTGAGTTTGTGGTAGATGCCGTATTAGAAATAGGGGCTAATGCATTTTTGCAGCATGATCTTCCCCCAGGAAATATGCAAAGTTTGGTCACAGACTTTACTGCTAAATCCCTCCCGCAGCCGAGCAGCATGAGCACACAGAGCAGGACTCTCTGGAGATCCTGGTAAGGGAAGATCATAGTGTCCTCAGATGCCCACTGCATTTCATAAACAGCAAATACAAGAAGTGGTATCCAAATGGATGAAAAGTAAAGAATCCTCAGAACAACAGTTTCAATTTATAACAACAAACTTCAGAAAACTCATAAAACCCCATCTGCTCCGTGAAGCTTTCCAATAAAAATGACCAGTTGGAACTCAGTGTTCTGCGCCACTGTGTGCACCGTGCCGATGGAGATGGCTCTCCTCCTCCAGTGTGCCTCACGGTCAAGGCCCTGCATGGCAGGGTGTTGTGTTGTGTTTCCTGCATCGCAGTCCACCCAAGATAAATGAATAAGGGGAGGGGAAGTGGTCAAAAGAATAGAAAACCACCCCTTTCAACAGATGTGCCGCGTGTACATTTTCTCTGTCCTATCGAACGGCAGCTCACTGTACTTCCGCTCCTACAGCTACAGGGAAATGATTTCTGGCTACACACCCCAGGACATGGGAAAATCACTTTATGTGAACTTGTTCTCCATCCTACTCCACAAAGGTTCTTTCCGTGCAACCAACTGCTCCTCTCTCGAGGCTAAAGTGTAACATGGAAAGAGTTTGTCATCTGTTGGGACGATCTTGACAGGGACTGTTTTCCCTGAGAAGGAAAGAAGGGACTCGCGGTTGTTGCTAACTTCACTCCAACTACTCTCAATCAAGCCCTTCCCTGAATTCTTTCCCCTCTACCATCTGAAACGACAAATGTCTTTGACAATTAAGAGAGATTAGTTGTGTAAGAACTCTGCACGTCGTCCGAGAGCACCACAGGAAACATCACTATTCTCAGAGAAGGTTGCTGTTCCGACAGGCGAGCCGTTTTCTCTCTAGCTCATGGGGAATGAACGCTGCCTTGCTCTACAGTGTGCACAACTACAGGGAACTGAGTTCTCCTTTCCAAGTGTGTGCAAGACAATGTTGAACACATCACTACGGTGAAAAGAGAGGATGAGGGAATAAGAGTAAACGATGGGGAGAAGAAGGAAAATGAGATGGAGAGTAGAGAGGAAAGGAGAGAAAAGAGGGGGAGGGGAGGGGGAGGAGAGGAAAGGGGGGATTGAAAACTGACTAAATAGCTGCACATGGTGGTCCACATCTGTTTTCCAGAACTGGGGGTATCCGGCAGGAGAATTTCATGTTCAAGTAAAGCTTGGGCTAAATAATGAGATCCTGTCTCAAAACACAAGAACAGAACTTCATGAACTGATATAAGGGCAGGCTGAGAAACAGAAAGGAGTGAGAAGGACATGCTGTCTGTATTTCACCTCAGTTAACTTCATCCATTAAATCTCAAAACGCTTGAGATACTCCATTTTTATATAGAAAACAGGATGTGAGGTGTAATACTCATTTATGCTCATTATTCTATCCATGGGTTCTTTTCCTAAAAACAGGGAGACACGAGTTGGGTGGAAAGGGAATGGGGAGGAGCAGATCTGGGAAGTGTGGAGGGTGGGGTGAATATGATCACAACTCATTGGACAAAACTCTTTAGAACAAAACTTTTCTCTTCCTCAAAACAGAGTCTATTCAAGGGAAATCATTTTCAGGGGAAAGCACTATTCCTTCCTTCCTCCCACTGCTGCAAAGGCCCTGACCACTCAGAACAGCTGTCCCCTGGCTAGGCTGCCTTGTGAAACACTGATGCTTCTGGAGAAAAGAAAATAACTTCCCCTGGAGGCTAGCAAAAGTCCCAGCATCTGCAGAATGAGAAAGGGGTCATGCTAACTTTTCACAAAGCCCTCTTGAAGAATACTTTTGGCACCTGACTACCATTCTATACAATTTCTACATTTGTAACCAGTGTAAAAGAAGGATGATGCTTAATAGAGCAGTGTCTTGTTTGTCTAAGGTAAAAATTAGCTATCAGAGGATGCAATGCAAATCCCCTACTTCTGTTGTGTAGAAAAAGAGATCTGCAGAAGTGATTGGACATCACAAATGACAGCACAGCCTCCTGAACCTCCAAACCTGTGAACCGGTGACCTTGAACCTGGGAAAGGTTTTAAACAATTACCTCAATGCATGAATCATTCTTGGTAGAAATACTCCAGGCATCTTGGGAGGTTTTGTACATCACATTTACATATTTTTATATAGAATCATTATATTTCTGTACAATACCAGTAAGACACAGAAATTACTGCCAAAGTTTTCAACTAATTATAGAAAACATAAAATTAAAGAATCAGATATTCTCAGGGGGTAAAGTGCTTGCTGTGGAAGCCTGAGGATCTGCATTCAGATTCCCAACACATTGCAGCATGCATTTGAAATCCCAGCAGTAGGAGATGGAGACAGGAGGATCCAGTGGCTTATCCAGCCTGACCAACCAAATCAGTGAGCTCTGGTTCAGTGAGAAACTACGTTCCCCCAAATAATAAAGTAGCAGAGATAGAAGAAGACACTTGGTGCAGCTTACGGTCTCCATGCTCACATGCCTGAGCATATACCATGCTTCATATGTGCACACACACATAAACATTCCTACAACACACATACACACACAAAAACCACATCACACTACACACACACACACACACACACACACACACACACACACAACACAACACACAGAAGAACCAAAAACATCTGTCCACAGTTTCTCAATATCCTTGACTTTCTTAGAAGAAAGGAGTTTCAGAATTCCAGAATCATCTCCGAAAAGAACTTCAGCTGTTTCTTTCTCCTCCCAAGAAGAGAAGTGACACTCTGATTTCCCCTTGCTGTTCACATCCTCAACCATAATTGAAAATCAATATCAAAGATGCCAGTACCTCACACTCTGACTTGAAATTAGACTTGAACAGTAAGAAAAAAAAAAAAGCTGCAGGGTTGAACTATTTTAAATGACAGGGAATCATGGGAGCCAAATAATTAAAATTTCTTAAGAAGTGAAATGGTGTTATAATTGGTCCTGCATATTTCAAGTTGGAGAAAAATTATATTAGCTGTTTCCTGCTAAGTGAAGGGGTAGTTCTATTATGCAAATATTTCTATGAGCCACCTGAGGTTCTGCCCACTGGCCTTGAACTAGATGGGGTTTCCTACCAGACCTGGCCATTGTTTATCAAATAACTTAACACTACTTCTGCATAAATTTGTTTCTATGATTATACTCTATGTAATTTTTAGGTAGGTTTTAACCACATCAATAGTAAAACTTGAGTGCATATTTAAAAAATATATGTAGTTCTGTTATCAAATCATTTCTGTGATAAGACCTCTTGTAGCCTAGGCTGGCAGCAAGCTTGTAGCCAAAGCTAACCTTGAATTTCTAATCCTCTTAGCTCCACTTTCTGAATGTTGAGATTACAGGCATGCACAATCGTGCCCATATGTCATGCTGAGGTCAAACCCAGGGTCTTGTGGGGGCTAGCAATGCATTCTGACAGTGGAACCACATACCCAGCCTTCAAATACTAATTAATGAGTCACTAATTAATACATTCCTACCATACACTAAATTTCCCTAGCTGGATTTCCTTTTCTTTTTAATAGAAAAGGGTCATGTCTGTGTTTCCCAATAAAACATAAAACAATACCACACATCAATAACCAAGTAGTTCAGGTTATAAAATGGAGTGAAATGTCTTGATTCAGCCTGACAACCATCTCCCATTTGATAGCAGATCTACCCAAAGTCATCAAAGTTATTTATCAAATAGGCATCATCACATATTAATTTTTCTGTCATCATAACATAAACACAGATAATGGAAATGGTAGCAGAGACAGAAGTACTCAGGGTCAGCCAAGAACAGGCAGGAGAAAAGGCTCTCCTGGGAAGAGGCTTAGCTACCCACACAAGTGTGACTTTACATCAGTCATCTCATCCTATCTGTTTTGAATGACACAGCATCAGAGTCTGGGTAGTATTGTCAACATCCCCAATCTCAGCACAACACAATGGGCAATGCGTCCTGATAGCCAAGCAGAATGGATGCTGCAGGGATCCAGTGATGTGAACATTCCTGACAGAATAGAGATGCATTTACAAGAACTGCTTTTCTGAAATTAGGATCACACTAGAACCCACAATCACTAAGGACTGTTGTAGGTGTCCAGTCTAACATCTCTCACATAAAATAAATAAACAAAAAGAAGGAAACATTCAGATGGGGGGAGGGTCACACTCCTGTAATCCCAACACTCAAGGTTGAAGAAAGAGAGTTACCAGTTCCAGGAAACCTGGGCCACTGCATAACCCTGTCTCAAAACAACAAATGACAACAACCACCCAAAACCTATTAAAACCTACTCTCCAGGAAAGAAGTGGCCCCTGGAGATCTCAGGGCACTGCTGAAGACACAAGTGAGAAAGAGAGTTCCTTTTGACTCCACGTAGCTCTGATGCCTTCCTACCAGATGGCAATTGTTCCTAGGAAGGTCTGCACAGATGAACTATCCTAAGATCAAGCAGAAGGAACCGACAAGGTGAAGCCTCTGAATGCATCAAGCATCTCAGAGGTTGTTTGTCTATTGTGTTCCTTAGACATCCAGGCAACACACTCATTTTCAGACTTTGTTATTTGGGTTTGCACATGACGGTGGATGTTTGCTGAACCAGAGAAAATTTCCTCAGCTGGAAATAAATGTATATGAAGATGGGAAAAAAAAATCCCTCTCCATCTCACAACAGCCTAAGGACCTCTCTCAACTGAGAAGTCCTTTGTCTTGGTTTCTTTCCCAGTTGCTGTGGTAAGTATTTTGATTTAAAATAAATAAATAAAAAAGAAAGTTAAGAGAGAAAGAGTTTATTCTGCTCAAGGTTCAAGGTTCAGGAGCTTGAAGCAGCTGACTACATCACATCCACATTTGGGAAGTAGAGAGCAGTGAATGTATAATACTGCTTGGCTTGCTTTCTGCTTTCTCCTTCTGTGTAGCCCAAGTTCCTCAAAGGGAATGGTGCCACCCATAGTGGGCAGGTTTCCTACCTCAATTACCCTATCAAGTTAACCCTAAAGCTACCCAGAAGCCCATCTCCCAGGTGATTCTAGGTCCTGCCACACTGACAACGAGCACTGACCACTCTACACAATAGTAAGAATGTCCTGCTTGACATACAAAAAGATAATAATAATTCCTTCAGGAGACCAAGGATAGAAAGATACACTTAAAAAGTCACTTCCTTCCAAAATTCTTGGGAATCATTGTGAGAACTATAGAATCAAATTAAAAATAAACACTGGGATCCCTGCTTCAATTTACATCCCAAAGAAGTAAAGTTCACATTCTCATTTTCCTGTAGCATCATAATATTGCCATGGATGTTGAAGGTTATTGTTGGTTTTATATGCTGAAGATCAAATGCAGGGTCTCACACATGCTAGTAGGTACCCTGTGCCTAGGCCAGATGTTGGCTTTTACCACATGCTATTTATACTAACGGGGGCTGAACTGCAGTCAGGAAGAAGCTCATTCTGTATGTATATATCCATAGAAATGTGTTAATGTTGCTTTAAAAAAATGTGTAGAATAGAAAACAAATGGCATTTACGGGACCAGCCCTGACTTCTCTAGCCCAGTACTTCCCATCTCTACACACATGCAGAAAAATCAGGAGGCCTAGCCCTGAAGATGTGTGCACAAGAAGGAGTGTAGTTAAGCTGAAGCTCCCATGACCTTCAACTATATTGCAAGTAGATTCAGGTTCCCTTCAGGCTCCTTGTCCACCTTTTCCTCTACTCTACACAGGAGCAATTTCTCCTTCTCTAAGCATTGCTGAATGTTCGATTTCCTCAATTTTACATTTTTGATGTTTAGTATAATCCTCCTGCCTCTGTGTCATGACTTCTCTCTCCTCATAAACGTTTTCTGAACTTCCCAAGGAAGCTTCCTTTGCCAATGGTACAAACTCTCTCCCAGGTCAGGGAATACTTTTGTTTACATGTTGAATTCTCTCTCTCTCTCTCTCTCTCTCTCTCTCTCTCTCTCTCTCTCT
>CABHPQ010168734.1:0-20136 GCA_902168405.1 Peromyscus aztecus
GGTCCATGTTGAAGTAAGTTAGTCAAATGCTGTCACCGTCTCAGGTTATAGGCTGCCATGCTATCTAGAATATTCCATTTACTCCTTCCTTTTCTCCCTAGCTCATTAGTTTATTTATTCAGCAAATTTGGGTACTAACTGTACATAATGCTCTAGCTAAGTAAGCTCCCCTAGAGGAATAGAACATATATATTATATATTCTGCATTGTGTTTCTCTAGACAACACATATATATAGTATATATGTACATATATATGTGATTATATTTATTTATTAGATTTATTAGGGCTGTGATCCACCTAGTCTACCAAAGGCTGTCTAACAATGAAAAATCCCAAGAATATAGTAGTTATTCAGTCCTCAAGGGTGGATGTCTCAGCTGGACAAAAGCTGAAGAAGTAAGCTGTAAAGCCAGTGAAGGAGTGATCTTGCCACAGTTCTAGCAAGATCTAGCAAGAACAAGCATGCCAAGAGCAAGAACTTCCTTCTTCCACGTCCTTCATACAGGCCGCCACCAGAATGCATGACCCAGATTTAAGGTGGCTATTCCCACCTCAAAAGATCTGGATTTAGCATTGGTCTTCCCACTTCAAATGACTTAAGAAAAAAATCCCTCACAGGTAAGTGTACCCATCCGCTTGGCTTTTAGTTAATTCCAGATGCTGTCCAGCTGACAAACAAGAATAGCCATCACCATCACCATCATCGGTGACAACAGTGCTCTCTTCGGTCTTAGGAGACCGTGCCTGAGCACAAACGCTCACAAGAAACTTCCAGAATGAGCAGCAGGGAGCATCAGTTCATGCTGTGTGTAGTGTTCAGCCTACCCAGCACTAGAACACTTTCTTCCCATTGAGCTGCCTCTCAATGTCTTCTCTGCACTTGTGCAAAATGCAGTTAGCTGTCTCCGTCCAGTCTGGGTGCTATAACAAAACAGCCATCTGGGTGGCTGATAAATGACACATATTTATTTCTCCCAAGTCGAGAGACCGAGAAGTCTAACATAAGCCCTGGAAGACTTGGTGTCTTGTCAGGACCTGCATTCTGGTTATAAACATTGTCTTCACACAGTGTCTTTGTGTGGTGGAGAAGGAGAGGCAAGCGGCTGAAGTTTCCAGAATAAGGATTCGAATCCCATTCACGACTGGCCAAGGTTCCTACTTCCTGACACTGTCACAGTGGATTGGTGTTTTGTCATGTGGGTGTCCTTGAACATATCTGGTGCTTTGGGCATCCTGCCCTTCCAGCTAGAGCTGGAGAACCCTGGGATCGCTTAATGCTCTTTTCAGTCACCCAAGACTGTGCTTTCGGCACCCCAACGTCTCCCCTCTTCTCTTGGCTTGGGTCACACCCATTCCACACTTAGGGTGTCCTTTGTCCTCTGGAGTGCTTTTTCAAGACATCCCTACCACTACCACGCAACTCGCTGTGCTTACCCAGTTCAAGGTCATTTGTTCCTAGTTCCCTTCTTTACACTTGACTTCGTTGTCCCTTCAAGCCTTCCTTACGCCTTTAGCTAATTCTGGAAAGTGTTGCTGTCACTCATTTCTGTTAAGAGGATGGGGCCAGGGAAGAAGGGGCCTTCCTTTGTCACCACAGCCACTGGAGATACATTCACAAGGTTCACAGAAGTGCTGTGTTTACATACAGTGGAGGGCTTGAGATGCACGGGGTGCTGAGGCCTGGGACACACTTCTAGGCTCCAGCACATATCAGTTGTATTCGCTCCACATAAATTGCTCCATTGCATAGAGAATCTTCTCTGTGACTCCTTTCAGTACTTGCAAGTCTTTAATTGTGACTTTAGGGTTCCAAAATAGCCCAGTCTTTCTCCTGGGCTCTTACAGAATACTTTTAATTATTGCCCCCACTTTACAGATGAAAACACTAAGACCTGGCAAGACTAATTCATTCCAGGATAGCCCATTACTCAGTGGCCTTGGAGGTCTTTGGCTGTGTGTGTGTGTGTGTGTGTGTGTGTGTGTGTGTGTGTGTATGTGTGTGTGTGTGTTCTGTGCTAGGGAAGAAGGCAAGGAAATGAATTTATTCTGAAACTGTTTTTTTTTTTTCACGACATCATATCTGTCATCACATTTTCTAGAGTTGAGTAAGCCTTTGCTTTAAATGGGGCCACTTAAAATCCTCCCACAATGGTGATTTCCTTTCTCATTGTATTTTTTTTTATACTGTTCATATTCTGGGAAGTCATTTCTTATTTACAAGGTGATTCCTAGTAGTGACTGTTAAAAGGTGACTTTTTGATTAAATATTTGTTGTACCGTGGCTAGCAGGAGAGGTACTTTTCCCATTGGATAAATGATCTACTAGGAAAGTCCAATGTATAAATCCAGAAAAGAACAGAAAAAAAGTAAAAAGACATACTGGGCTGTTTCCCTGCTCTCTCTCCACCTTTGGGTCTTACTTTTGTAGCGTCTCTTCTTCTGGGAATATTAGTTGTTGTGGGTCCAGTACTGAAATGAGATACAGTTGGGAGAGTGGGACAATCGACCTGTGGCAATTGTCTGCCTGTTGCAAGCTGCCTGCTGTCTGAATGGGGGGGGGGGGGGAGGTAAATAAAAAGAAAAGAAACCTGAGTGTTCCTAGGTATGGTGGCTGGAAAGGTTATTGTAGATGAAAGGGAGAGCGTAGGCAGAGACAGGGCTCTCTGGGAGAGTCCAGCGTGGACATGACCAGACTAAGCTGGGCCAGGTGAGGAGGGGGAGGGGGAGCTGGGAGAGGGGTACCGAGTGCAGCAGCCAAGAGGGCAAAGGTACAAAAGGAAAGACATTGGTAACCAAGATGGTCCGATTATATAGGGAAGAGCAGCCTGCCTCCCGCCCCCCTGGGCTGGAAAGTTCAAGGTAAGGGGGATGCCAGCCAGGAGGATCCTGTCACAGGCAGGGGCTGAGGGATGTTGGGCAAGCCGGACAGCTAGGTTCCCTTTGATATGTTAGATAGGCACCTCCACCTTTTGTCCCAGGGTTTGAGACTTACCACTGTCCATTTGAGCATCAGGGAGCAGACAAAAGAGGAAAGGGAAAAGAGGTAGAAAGAACCACTTACTTAAGTGCTGAAAGTTACAGTCTAGCTACAGGGTCGGGGCCCTGGCCAAGGAGTCTACCTGCAGGGTGTTCTGGTCAATCTACCATGTGCTTCCATGTATGGCTCCAGAACAGAGCTCTCTGGGTGGGGCCTCAGCTCCAAGGCCAGGACATCCATGTTTCTAAAGCCACTTGGAGCTGATTGATCTTCATCTTAGATGGAACAGAGTAATAATACCACATTCACAAAAGGGAGGAGGAGAGACGAAATGGTGATTACGGATCCCTTCCAGATGTTATAATGCAGTCTTCCTTCCAGATGTTATAATGCAGTCTTCAGTATGGTCAAGATAAGGCACAACACAAGCAAAACCAAGGTGAATTAGGATGAATTGAGTTTTCATCCAACTTGGGCCCCAATTCAGGCAATTAGCAAGTTGGCTTTGGCCTTGGCCTTGGCTAAGATCTTAGACTAAGGTGAATAGGAATTGATATGTGTATCAGGCCTGCTCATTCGTAAGACACTTGTATCTTTTGTCTTATTTAATCTTCACAACAGGATCCTAAAAGGGAGTTTCATTATTGGCTTCATTATTAGGCGCTGAGTGTGAAGGGCAGATCCAGTCCACCCATTGGCATATCCTGTGATTCTGTGATAACGCCCTTATGTGACTGTCCTGGCTGCCACTCCTTCCTCCACACCCTCCCTCCTCCTATTTCTCTTCTCCACCCATCTCTCCCCACTCTCCTTCTGTGTCCAAACACACTTCTAGCTTTATGACAACTTTTGCATCATGCATTGGACCCTCTGCATGGTATTTCATCTGAATAGTATTCCATGATTGTAAAAAACAAGAAGGCCCATCTGAACAAAAACCTCTATCTGTAATAGTTTTTGATCTGTGAGCCCTGGGTCCCCAGGTGGCCAGGAGTTTAGCAAAAGTAGTCAGGAAACCATGTGGGGTGGTTTGAATAAGAATGACCCTCGTAGGCTCATGTATTTGAATGTTCAGTCACCAAGGAGGGCAAGTTTTTGATAGGAAGTGTGGGCTTGTTGGAGGAGGTGTGGGCTTGTTGTAGGAGGTGTGGCCTTGTTGGAGGAGGTGAGGCCTTGTTGGAGGAGGTGTGGCCTTGTTGGAGGAGGTGTGGCCTTGTTGGAGAAGGTGCAGAATTGGGGGTTGGCTTTGAGGTTTTTAAAAGCCTGAATCTTACCAAGGTGGTGGTGGCGCACTCCTTTAATCCCAGCACTCGAGAGGCAGAACCAGGCGGATCTCTGTGAGTTCGAGGACAGCCTGGGCTACAAAGTGAGTTCCAGGAAAGGTACAAAGCTACACAGAGAAGCCCTGTCTCGAAAAACCAAAAAAAGAAAAAAAAAGCCTATATCCTGTTCAGTGTTTCTCTTTCTCTCTCTTGGCCTGTGGATCTGAATATAGTTCTCAGCTACCCTTCCAGTACCATGCTTGCCGCCAAGACGATAATGGACTAGACCTCCGAAACTATACGCAAGCCCCCAATTAAATGCTTTCTTTTATAAGAGTTGCTTTGGTCATGGTCTCTTCACAGCAATAGAAGAGTGACTAAGACACCATGGAAGAAATCACTAATACGTTTGACCCTAGTTTGCACTAGAATATGCAAATATTAGCACATGCTTTTGTGGCTAATAAAATATAAAAATGTAAATAAAAAAAACCGATTTCATAATGTTGGCTTTTTCCCAGTGAGGCAATTAAAACCTATATCTAAGTATAACCGTTATACTTGGGACGGCATGAAATTTTATATCATTCAATAAGAAAGCTTGCTAACAAACATGACTTAAAAGTAAGTCCAACTCCAGGAAGTAAACAGCTCTCTGAATGGTACATTCACTCAGCGATTCTAGGGCTTTTAATCCATTTCAGACCAGGGGAAAACACTGCAAGAAGCTGAATTCGGAAAGTCAACCAACCCTTATTCAAGATGCATCATGGAGCTGACTGAAGTTAGAAACTCCTCAATCTTAAGCCCAGGATGAAATCCTTTCCATGGTAGGATAATAGAGCGTGGGATTGTTGTGAGCGATAGAAAACACAGACAAACCCCTCCCTTGGTTGGTGGACGTGAGTATTGGCTGGTACTATCATTGCAAGCAGGACTCATAATGTGGGTATGAATTTCCGCTTGGTCGGTCTTCCCCCAACTCCCCATTGTTCTCTCTGCTGTTTCTGCTTCTTCAAGCTAGGCAACAAAGTTCACAGTCACAGAGATGCTCTGAATTTTCTCTCCACATTCTGAGTCTCGTGTGGAGAGACAGGAGCCTCAACATTCGGAGGAAGAGACAAAGGAGGCCTCTGGGATCCCCATCCAAAGCATGGGGCTTGTCCTCAGCTTCTGCCACAATGCCTCCCTGAGGTCAAGTTCCGGAGATGCTGACAGGGTCCCTTTCACAAAGTGCCTCAAAATACCTTGAGGAAAACAGACAAAGCACAGGTTAAACTGGCCAATTAAAATAATCCCACCACAGAAATATTTTATTTAGATCATCTGCCTGCCAGCCAGAGTCCCTGACCTGGTTTGTTTGTTTGTTTGTTTCAGAGAAAACAGAAAGTGTCACCATGAGGCTGCACATGAGACCCATTTCCCTAGTGAGTAGAGAATGAATGTACATCTGTGCAAAGTGCTCGGCCCACAGCCTGCCAGCATCTGGAGGAAAGGCATTTTAGAGTCAGGGATATTCCAAAGCGTCCTAACTGGTTTTCATTTATGCCCAGGGGTCTTTCTAGGTAAAGGAGGGAACCAGGACCCAGTGTGGGAATGGAAAGCTAGCCCCCTTCAGGAACGAAAATTTAAAGGGGCTATGGTCTCATCTGAAGGTTCAAATGGAGAGGATCTGATCCTAGGCTTTCTCATATAACTGTGTAAGGTTACTGTTCTCATGTAACTTCAACGTTGTTGAATGGAGGGTCTCTTTTTTCCCCCTGATGTGGTCTGGAGGCTACCCTCTGTTCCTAGCCCCATGAGTTTTCCCCATAGGACAGCCCAAATGACAACTTGCTTTTTTATAGTGAGTATGTGAGGAGAGGCAGAGAGGAGACACCTGAAGAGAGTCTGCGATTTCTAATCTTGGAGTAGGCATTCCCAATCACTATGGGCAAACTGCCAGGCAGGGCTACCCCCGGACCCACCCAGAATTCACGGGAGCGTGAGTACCAGCAGGCTTGGATCATTGACATGAGATCATTGCTGGAATTAAAGATCATATTTGACATCAGATCATTGACATTCAGAAGTTAGTGACTATGGCATTCTCTGGGGGCCACGTATCTGAATGATAGCTTATTATATATAGTCAGTGGAAGATGAAGAGACCAAAAGTGACTGGCCTACCTCAAGAACAATGATCTTCCCAGAGGGCTCCATGGCTGGGTGTAGGCTGTCTGTCTCTTGTCACTTTGGTCTACTGCAAATATTAACCGTGCACTCCTCTGGGATCCAAGACTAGACAGACTGCTCTTATCTAGACCTAAGGAGGCTCTTGGGACTTAGGACTTGTCTTTACCCTCCATATCTTCTGTGCTTAGGATGAGCACATGGCGGACGACATCCTTATTCCTTAGAAGATCTGTGTGTGGCCTGCTTCTGGAAGCCTGGGTATCTGTGCAGGTATATCCAGCACTTTGTCCTGGAGCAGAAAGTACTGAGGGCACTGATTCTGCAGGTGTCTCTGCCCATCTGTGTCCACAGGAGGTCTTAGTCAGTCTGTGCCGGAGCCAAAAGAGGCTGCATCTGCCAACCAGCCATCAAATGCTTGTAGGATATTTCTAAAGGATTACTGTTTTTAAGTCCACATTTCATAACTGAAATAATTCCATTGTGTTCTGAAACTCTCTTTAATTGAATGTTCTCTCTGTCAACCCAATAAACTGCTGGTTTTGCAATAAGATTCCCCTGGCACCTTTCCTGGGAGGTTCAGTGTGAGAAATCCATTCTTAGAACAACAAATACACTACCAAACTCTGGTCACTTAGTCACTTCTGTCGTTTGGTCACTTCTACATGCCAGGTGCTGAACCTGGGGTACATGAGAGTGGATCCTACAAAGTCTCAAGGTTATGTGACAGAGTTGGTGTGTGTGTGTATGTTCGTTCAAAGCAGTTTCTTCATCTGAGATGCTTCACTTTTTTCTTCCTATCACATTCATTCTTTTTTTTTTTTTTGGTTTTTCTCACAACCAAAAATATCACATTCATTCTTAAAGAAGGAATTAAAAAAAATTCATAGACATAAAGCAGGGACGGAACATTGCCAATTAGAGGGAACACACCCTTGAAGACATTTGTGGCCAAAAGACCTGAAAAAGGAGCTCTGACCTACTCTTGAATCTGGGAAATGTGAAGCTGCTTACACGCATAGAAAAACAGTATGAAAGATATTATGACCAGCTCTACATTTGACCTCAGAGATCCAGAAAGCTTCAGGGTTGGTGTCTTGGAGAGCTGAGTACGCTGCTGCACATTCAACCAATGATCCTGAGAAAGAAACTGTATGGAAGGGGGAAACGCTGCAAGGGGGTGCAGAGAGGGAGAGCAGCCAGGCAGCCCAGTTTTCTAGCCAACCCTGACAAGACTCTGGGCATGTCAATGAAGCCATTTCACTCCTCCCAGATGAGACTAGAAGCCACCAAAAACCTTAGTGATGTCATCTGCCCCATGACATAAGGAGATAAAGGAATGGACCAGATTCTTGCTCAGCAAAGATAACTGGGGCAATGGTGTCAGGACTCTCTAGAGCAGAACTGATAGCATGAACAAGTATCTTCAAGGGGGATTCGTGAGGTTATTGGCTTACATGAAACAGTCCAGGTGTTTAAACAATGGCCGATTCACACTAGAGAGGCTGAGAATCCTGTGGTGGTTCCGTCCATGAAGATGAGTATCTCTGCAATCCTAATCTGGCACTGGAGGCCTAGAAGATTCCAAGAGAACCGCTGGTCTTCAGTCTACAGTGAAAGCCAGAAACTAGGACCTAAAATTGGTGAAGGGAAACAGCAGCAGTAGGTAGATTACATTGCTGGTGAGAGTGAGCACAAGCAAGAATAAAAGCTAAGTTTCCTGTTTCCATGTCCTCTTAGGGGGCTGCCACCACTAGGCTCTGCCATGTGGAAGGTGAGTCTTCCCACTTCAAACAACCCGCATCATCTTACACACAGTCCCTCTGAGAAGGGTGACATAGAAGAGACTTTAAGTGGTAGAATAGTCTGTAGTAGGATGGTGTTCGTCAAACATAGGCCAACGTTTCCTGGACAACATCTTCAGATGATGATTCTCTCATTGTACGGGGTGAAATTGTCTTTCTCGTAGATCGGGATCTCCCCATGGACAAGGGTCATTTCTCTTCTCTGCTCTGCATGGCAGTGGCCTCACAGTGTTGGGCCATATGCATACCGAGACAGCCAACTCTAATGCCTCAAGGTGTTAGAGTTCACCTCATCCTCAGGAGCACCGAGTCACGGTCCCTTCTATCTGACATCCATTCCCCTTTGTGGCTCTGACAGTGTTCACTGTTCTCACTAGAACTAATCACCTGTGAAGTACAGACATGGATGCTCAAGTCCCTTCCATCTTAGGGACTCAGTTCTGTGAGGAAGAGTATGGCCATTTCATTACTTAACAAGCCTTGGAGTCTGGCTACCCCTGTTTTCCCATGAATGAAAACAGTAGCTTCATTTCCCCTAGATACTAATGCTGAGAAATCCAGGTGAAGTTCTTCCCTGCCACTTCTAATAAATTCAGTTTTGCACAGCTAACAATTTTCCCACAGCGATGCACACAGTAGCTTTCAAAGGAGTGGGGTGAGAAGAATTGCTGCTGCTACAGAGTAAAATTCCTTAAAACCTTCCTTGATTTTCACAAAATAATTGTGAGTCTAGTAATGCTAACTGATCTTCCTTGATTGCTACGAATGCAGCCTATTTCCTGCCTTTCCGTGTCATTGCATTATGTTCTCCAGTAAGAGTCATGATCTTGACTGAAATAAATAGCTTCTCCTCCTTAAATATTTTTGATCATTCACATTTTATCTTGGGCATCTTCGGGGACTCTTGTGTAGAACTAAGAGTTTCCATTCAGCATGTGGCTGCAGTCAGAAGTTTCTCCAGTCCCGCCAGGTCCTGCAGCCCCACAGCCCTTTATAAAATAATCACACAGAGGCTTAATTTAATTATAACTGCTTGGCTATTAGCTCAGGCTTATTACTGACTAGCTCTTACACTTAAATTAACCCATAATTCTTATCTATATATAGCCACGTGGTTTGGTACCTTTTCTCAGTTCTGCCTTCACATCTTGCTTCCTCTGTGTCTGGCTGGCAACTCCTGAATCAGCCTTCCTCTTCCCAGAATTCTCCTTGTCTGCTTATCTCACCTGTACTTCCTGCCTAGCTACTGGCCAATCAGCATTTTATTTATGGACCAGTCAGAGCAACATATATTCACAGCATGCCGAACGACATCCCACAGCATATGGCTCTCCCAGAATCATACCACATTTTATTGTATTGATCTCAGCTGTGGTGATATTTTGTTTGTGATCTAACAAATAAAGCTTGCCTGGAGGTCAGAGTGCGGAGCTGAACCATTAGTTAACCATAGAGGCCAGGTGGTGGTGACACACACTTTTAATCCCAGCACTTGGGAGGAGGAAGCAGGAAGATCAGGAGTTCAAGGCCACCCTGGGCTACATAAGATTTGATCCAGTCTAAAAGAGAAACAGAGCCAGTGGTGGAGACATACACTTTTGATTCCAACCCTAGGGAGGTGGAGACAGGAAGTGATATGGCTGGGATAAGAATATAAAGCAGGAGGAGAAAGGAACTCAGCCTTTTTCAGTCTGAGGATTCGGTAGAGGTAAGAAGTCTCTCTTGTGGCTGGCTGCTCTGCTTCTCTGATCTTTCAGCATTTACCCTGATATCTGACTCCGGGTTTTTATTATCAAGATAAATTAGAATTCGCGCTACACTCAGCATCTTCCAGCTATCACCTTGTAAGCTTACTGAAGGGGAAGATTGCATTTTGTTTGTGTGTATGCACGTGTGTGTGTGAGAGTGTTTGTGTGTGTATGTGTGTCCCAGACAATGCCTACACCTTTTGCACAAAGGACTTAGCACTTGCCTGAAACATGATGATTTAGAAAAGGTTTCATTATTACCCTTGCTGAATGACAGAACTGAGGCTCCAAGAGCAAAGTGGATCACCCAGCCCCCCACAGAACACCCCTCCCCTTCCAGGGCCTTGCGAAGGTTCCTCTCCACACCCTGAGACCATAGGGGCTTCTCTCTGGTGGAAAGGAGAGAGCTTCAGCACTACCCTCCATGAGGCTACATGTTCTTTGTTTTCAGTATCCCGGAAATGCCCCAGGATTCCTTGCTTCGTTACCCTGGGAGACTATTGCTTAATCCCAGCAGCTGCTCTGGAGGAAAAGAAAAAAGCAGACACTGTGAATGTATCGTATGGACAGTGCAATGTTGAACTGAAGATTGCTAATGAGTATCATATGTACAGTGCAATGTTGAGCGGAAGATTGCTAATGAGTAAGAACACTTTTGTTGTGCAGCCTGCTTCCAGTGAGGTCTAGCTCTTAATTTTCAGTGGGCGTAGCAGGAAGTACTACTGTTAAAAAAAAAAGTAAAACATATATATTACTAATACTGTTGCTATATAAAACAATATTTGGCCAAGATGGTTAAGATATGATTCATTCCTTGTTCATCAAGTTGCTAAATATTGTGTAGTGAGTGGAGTCACCATATGGTGTAACTGAGTTTCCTTGGGAGGCTGGGTACAATATTGTGTTGGATATAGAATTTAGAACTGCATGTCTGTGGTACGGCGGGTGTGGATGAAACAACCGACTGCTAATTTCACGAAACCCTCATCCGGACGAAGATGCGCACGGCACATGGCAAGTGGATCGCGTGTCGCCCTGCATGCATCTCTGAAGTTGATTTCTCTCAGAAACTGATGGAGAGTGGGCAGAACCACACATCTAGACACAGATGCAATCTTTGAAGAAAAATGTGTGTGGGCAAGCACACTGCCAGCTGGGAAAGTCTAAATGACTGAAGCCTATGACTCAGAAATCTTAAATTGCCTTAAAATTAATGAAGCTCTGTGGGGATGACTCAGTTCATTCATGTCCTCAGCTTGCAGGCTCCAAAGCTTGCAGAAGTGGTTGTTGTTCAAAGCTCAAAAGAGCAGACTCTATGGAAGAAAGAGGGCCCCCACACTGGGAGAAGAGGCACTTTCTGGGGTGCATGCACCAGCAGCATGGCTAGAGACACAGGTGAGCTGGTCCCCAGTCTTCTCAGGAGAGGCAGGCCGAGCCTTCTCTGATCCCGACTTTCCACCTCTAAAAAATGAAAAAGAGACCTTGGGTATCCAGCTTTTGCCAGTGTTCATATTCTGATTAACCAGAGGCTTAATAAGAAACAGCTTTCCTTTTGCTTTGAGAATGATCCTGTTTGTAACCCAGGCTGACCTGGATCTCACTGTATGGGCAAGGCTGGCTTCAAACTTAAGCCACCCTACCCAGCTTCAGATAAAGTCCAAGTATGAGATGCCTAACAAACCTACATCCCAGGCACAGAGAATACATGAGAAAAAAATCACGATCCCTGTAAGCCTTGATTTCTCTCATTCAATGGGTCTTAAGCCCAATTAGAGAGCTGCTGGTTACCACCACCAAGGAATGCATGCTGCTACAGCTCCTGTAGGATTATTTTGTGCCACGCTGATCATTGCTGTGGTTCTAGGCATAGCTGGGTAGGGCTGTTGGTTGTGTACCTTCCTTTGGCAGCTTGCACGGTGCCTTCTGCTAACATGAAAGCTCGTTCTTAGGAAGGAGGCATTCAGCTCAGTTCCCGCTCAGGTACCCCTGGGTCCTGCATCTGGAGCTCATAACATCTTCAGCAATAGGAACTTACCTTCCTTCTCTGGGAGTAACCATGGGCAATAGCAAAATGCTGGTTTGGGGAGGAGTCTTTTGGACAGTCCTGGCCAACCACTCAAAGGAGGAATTCTCATACCTGGTGTTGGGGCTTTTGTTAGATGGACTTTGGGTCTCAGAGGGAGCATTGTCAGTCCAGGTGAGAAAATTGCATTTAAACTATATCTGTATATGTTTACACAGACTTCTCAAAAAGACAAAGGAAGTAATAAAAATTCAGACAAACAGACAAACAGAGACGTCTGCAGGCAAATGAAAGCAGATGGCCATCATCACGTCCATCGTCTAAATGACAGAAGAGAGAGAGTGTCACTGGAGCCCAGTGAGGACCAAAACATGAGAGACATCCCCTAAGAGTAGCCACGGTACTGGAGGAAATGTGAGGCTGCCAGATAGCAGAGTTCAAAAGAAGACAGCACACAAACCACCAGAACATTATCTCACCCCATGGTGTCTGTCCCTCCTTGGCTGACCGCAGTAGAAAGGTATCCATGGAGGGAGGGAGTCCAGATCAGCCACCCAGAGGGGTTGGCGTCACATGACAATGAGAAAAGAAGAAACGAGAAAGGTAGAGGACGGCTCGGCAAAGGGTCAAAACAGAAATGATCTGGAACGCAGCTTACATGTTCCTGGGTTGGGGGGAAGGGAGGGCACTGTCCCTGATTTACTCTGATGCAGCTGAAGAGTGGTTCTTGGTTGCAGAGGTCCTGAGGGCTAGAGGTAGCTTTGGCTTAGCTTCTCCGTGCATGGCTTCAGCCCCGTTTTAAAAAAGAGAGAGATCTATTTGTTTTGTTGGCATCTGATCAGTATTTATAAGCACCTAGGAATACATAGGGCGGGATGCAGGGAGATGCTCAGGAAATGTATGTAAGTGATGTCTTTGAGAAAGGACCTGCAGGGGGAAAGCTCTGTAAATCTCCGGCAAATGCTTAGACTTAAGTTCTCTGAGTCACCTTGCGTCTGGCTGTCACTGTGTGCTCCAATTTCCTTGCACTGTGAAAATGAGCGGCATAATATGAAGCAATCAATTAAGAAAGGACGACTCCGTGTGACATTTTCTGCCCGCTGTTGATGTTCAGCAGTTTTGTAAGCACTGGTGGTTGTGAAATTGAGACGTTTTAACATATTCAAATGCCCGGGAAACCACTCCCTTCTGACAGGCAGATAGAACAGCCTAGGGATTCTCTTTCCAGACAATCCAGGGATGCCCAGCTCCACTCTCTGCCCTTACTTGACACAAGTACTTGACCCAGTCAGCCCCGGATTCCTTTTCACGTCTGTCAGAGGACCAGCATAAGGACCTAATGAGGTAATATATATCATATTGCTAGGAAAAGCCTGGTACCCACTAATGTTCACCTCCTCCCAGCTCTGTCTTTCTGAAAAGGCCATTACATTTCTCAGAACTGATTTAAACTGCAAGACTAAGGATGAAAAAAGACATCTTCTGCATTTTCTGAGCATGTTATACTGTTTTTAAAGGCAATTCTTTCACTATGGAGAGAGCTCCGTACATAAGAGAAAACTCAAAAGATGGTGGTATTTGTAGGACCCATCAAAATTGTCATTTTCTTTTTTGTATTTGGAAATGGATCCTCCCATGTGTCATTTTAGCATGCAAAGGAATTTCATAGTTACATACTGCCAATTCTTCATTTTAGTATTCACATAGCTTTTGTGACAGATACTGCTGTTAGCATAGCCAGGAGCCATCCTCCCAAGGTTCCATGATGGTCAAATTCAGTTCCCTCCAAAGAGGTTGAAACGCCAATATTTATTTCGCAGACTTCCATGCAAAAAAAGAAGCATGGCTACAGCTATGTTGTAATAACCTGATCGCTGGATGATGGAAAGTATCCTTGTAGGATTTTGAAATCAGATTTCTCTCCCCAGCATAAGAAAGATACCTGGAGAAGTAATCCCAGTCCTGCTTTGACTGTATTGTGATGCTGATAGTTCAGAAAGAACAGAGACCACAAGACCACAAAGACCAGAAGGACGATTCCCCATGGCCAGGTACAAATGAAACGAAATGACCAAACTCCTAGTTCAGTAGGTGTGCATACAACATTCCGTCACATGTTCTGTTCCGTGTAGTCAGCACATTCTGACCTAAAGCTGTCTTTTCCATTTCTTCTAGAATGACTGAGTTCCTGTATTTCTGTCTTTTCTAGTCAATGAGGCAGCAAAAGCCTAGGACCCACTCACCACCATTCATCCAATCACTAAGCCATACTTTATTTACCCATCCATTTCATATGAATGACTCAGTATGAACCAACTGTCTCTTCTGCTCACTGTCTTCTGCTGGTCCTCAGGATCCTGAAACACCGTGACCTTGGAGGAGTCTTCCTGAGTGTCTCACATTCAGTTCAACACCTTTGTGTGCCATGCATCCTTGGCCCTCAGTCACCCTGCCCTATCCTGCACCCACTACGTTATATTAAAGTAATTTATCAGTATGTTCTTCCAGTGAAAATACTCTAGAGTTGAATTTCACAACTGTGGATTCAGCCAACAACTCATCAAACATAGTTTGTAGAAATCATGTTGAAACATACTGCTTCCTGTCATTTACTAAGCAATATAGTATAACTATTTTGGGTAGAATTTATGCTTCATTAAGTATTCTACATAATCTATAGAGGATTTAGAAATAGGGAAGGATGTGGGGGTTTATGCAAATACTACATCATTTCATTTAAGGGACTTGAACATGGGTGGTTTGGGTACCCAGAAAGGTCCTGGAGATGAATACCGAGATTTGACTGTAGATTCTCTCGAAGTCCAAAGACTGTACAGAAGTCTGTTGTCCCTTCCTCTTCTGCTCCTTCCTCTTCCCATTTCCCCCACTAGGCTTTTCCTCTTCATTGTACACACATTCAGGATCTGTGAAAGTTCTTGGCTCTGACTATGTGTTCTAAACTCTCTGTAGGCTGGAACTAGACTGGATAACAGGAAAAAAGAGGAGACACTGAGTTGGTAACATTGGCTGATGTGCCCTTCGCTATGTATTCCTGGTGGATGAGCCTGAGAAAGTGCTTAGAAAATATTTGCTGAATGGAAAAAAAAATTCTACTTAAGGAGTTTATATATTATTGAAATGACAAAATTGGCCTAAGAACAACTTCAAATATGAGTCAGTGCTACCTTGTGTAACATTAGGTAATGGCGATGTTTCATAAATATGCATTGAATCAATAATTCATATTTGTAGTGCTTTCAGAATGTAAAACCTAAAGTTTTGTATGTTGTACAGCCTAGTTCTAGGCTGATTATTTTTTCCAAACCAACATGAAATCTCTCTCTCTCTCAATTTCCTCTTTACATAATATCAACTCATCTTATAGAAAATGGGCCATATTCTGTAATCTTTCCTTCATTGGATCCTGCAATAGTGATGGATTGTTTTAGTCGGTGAGTATGTATGTATGTATGTGTATATATATATATATATATCTTATACATATATATCATATATATATCTTTTATAGTCTCCAAAATTTCACAGGTAAATCTTAAAGATCCAGATAAGTATTTAGCTCAAATGTTAATCTACATAAGTATTCCAAAATTATTTTCAAATTTGAGGTAGTATGTATCTTCACGAATAATTAGAGAGGCAGCAGGGCAGAGTGAACAAGGGTACTATTCTGTGTTGGAGCCACAGAACTAAGTGAATGACTGAGAAACTTCACAGCCTGTCAACAGGACTCTGCAGTAGGTAGCTTCAGAATCTAATGACCTGATATCCTGATAGGCAACTTGGAACAAGGAAGCATGGCTCTTTTTTGTTATCTTATTTTTTTTTTTTGTCTCTTTGTCTAAATAACGCACAGAGAATTATAATATTGGTCTGTTCTCAAAGGAAACCCATCAAATCCAAGAAAATGATTGTGTAGCTGTGCTTTCTAAAGTGCAAAGGCTGAGGCTGGGTGTGTAACTCCATGATGAAAGGGCTTGCTGGTCAGGCCTGAGGATCTGAATTTGAACACAATGCAGTGCCCACATCCAAAGCCAGGGCTGCTCATGCATATAACTCCAGCACTGGGCTTTGGGTGGGCAGAGACAAGGAGGATCCCTTAGGCTCGCTAGCCAGCTAGCCTATCTAGTTAGACAAGCAAGTACCAGCTTCTGTGAGAAATGGTGTCTGAAAAGATAAGGTAGAGAGCAGTGAAGGACATCGGATAGTAGTAGCCTTTGGCCTCAACATATGCCTGCATGGACATATACACCGGCAAATACAAATGTACACACACACAGAGAGAGAGAGAGAGAGAGAGAGAGAGAGAGAGAGAGAGAGAGAGAGAGAGAAAACATACCCAAAAATAGAAATACACAAATGTGTGAAACATAGACTATTACAGCCACATGGAAATTGTGATCACAGAACTCACAGGCTGAGGCCTGGAAGGTCAGGTCCTAAGGAGAGTGTAAATAAGTTGAATCCTTATTTTCCAATTGCCTTCACTTCAGCTACAATACTTTTGGGAAATAAATCACAGAATAGCTTTGGGACAACTGTGTTTTATGGTTAGGTCGCGTATTCCGGGACTCTAACACACACATGACTCATGTAGGCCATACTCAATCAACCTCGACATCTTTAGCTGAACTATTTTTAAGAGGTATTATCCTTGAAGCATTGATGGTGTTGCCTCCAAAAAAGATAGAAATGACTAATAGCAGTATCTGGTAGGAAGCTCACTTTTTTTTTTTTTAACCATGCATGATTCACCGTTTATGGAAACCACTTCATGACACATTTATTTGCTGGTGACTTTTCAAACTCACCTGAATGGCAAGGAAATACATCTCTCAGTCACTGAGCCCGAGATTCATCACGAAATTTTTTCAAACTACCCACAGTGGTTTGACTATTATATACCATAGTTGCAATCTGTAGCATAGACCCTCAAATATGTCTGTATTTCCCCGGATCATTGTGACGTCACCTCTGCAGTCTTCATCAGTAGAGTCTGACAACCCAGTTCTAATGGGCAACCAAGAGCAATGGCAACAGTCTGAACTGGAGTGTGTGGGGGTCTCTGGGACCCCTTCCAACCAACAGCTCAAGGGCCGGTGTCTTACACCTGGCACTGAGCTTTTAACTTAGCATTCAATGGCTTCTGAGGGAAGCATCACACCCCTAACACAGAGTAACTTTTTAACTATTTTATACACACACATACACACACACACACACACACACACACACACACACACACACACACACCACCCCTGCCCAGGGTCTAAGCAATATCTGTTACTGGTTTGGGACCAGCTTTACAATACTAGGCATGGGTTCCCTCTTACAGATCAAGGGCCAAATCCAATTAGGGAGTCGTTGGCTACTTCCTTAACAATCATGTCACTATTACACCAATGGGTACATGCACACACACACACACACACACACACACACACACACACATGCAGATTGACATAATATAGTTTGTAAAGTTTGGGCTAGGTTGTTGAAGGAATCCTGTTTTCATAACTTTAAAAAGCATCCTCTGGCTTCTGGAAAGATGGCTCAGTGGTGAAAAGTATGTACTGGATGATTGAGGACCCAAGTTTGGAGCCCAGCACCTACATAAGGCAACTTACAACCACCTGTAATTCCAGCTCCAGAAGACCTGACACCTATGGTCTCTGTGAAAACCTACACTTACATGCACACACCAACATGAATACATGTGCACACACTCATGTGTGTGCGCATGCATATGCACACTATAAAATAAGTCTTGTATAAATGAGCTACAGAAAGAAGTCAATTGTGTCAGATTTCAAATTTCTTAATTTTACAATAACACTTTGAAAGGGATTGGAAAGGATTTTATTAAAGGAATACGATTATATTGAAAATGCGTTCAGAAAAAAAAATATAGTGACATGACCCTGGAGAAAGAAATGGCTAAGGGATTGTTTAAAGTACATCATTATATTCCAAGACTGGTTTTTAATCTTGAATGTGTGGTATATTTCAGATAGTCCATATAAAGAATTTTTCCATTCGATTTTATATACTTAATTACATGTTGCTTAATGGTTTTTCAAGTTTCGAAAAGAATTTTAATTTTGAAAAGAGTTTTCATATAATTACCTTACATATTAACCTTGTAGAATTAGTTGATAAATAAAAAATTAAATTCCAGTAAGATATATTTAGTTTCAATTCTTTTTAGTATAATCTCTCAGCCCCAAAATATATCTTAGCTTGAAGAGAAAATTTGAGAGCTTAACAATGGGGAGGGTTAAGTGAGGAGGGAGAGGAGAGGAGAAAGGGGAGGAGTCAGTGAGGGAAGTAATTAACATTAAGGATGCTTGAAAAAACTGTCTTAGAAACCTACTATATAAACAGGTGTGTGTGTGTGTGTGTGTGTGTGTGTGTGTTGTTAAAGGAAGAATGGGAACCTAAGCTGGCTGCTTAGCTGAGCTGACATAGTTTCAACCACCTCCCAAATATCTATGTTTATGTTCATAGGCATAGTCTTAAAACAGAGAATTCTCTCCCTGAATTGAATGGAGACAAAAGCAAAGACCCCTGGCTGCACAAGATGTTGAGAATGAAGGATGGATGGTTGCAGGCTCAGTCCTCGACAGAACACTTATCCTGGCTCCTTAAAGCGCAGGGAACATTGGAGAAAAGGAGGCAAAATTATTGTCAGAGCTCCAGGATGGAGAGAGGGACTGTGGATGGCGGTCTTCTAAGGAGGACACTGACGGGGAACCACAAACTCACAACAGCTGTACATGTTGGCACAGGGTCCCCAGGCATCAGACCATCCTGATACCAGCTGTGAGGGAGTAAGAGATTCTCAGGGCCCTACCTTCACCTGACAGGTTCTAGGAGAGGAGGGAAACATGATCTCCAGCTGTGTATCCCCAGTGAGCTCACCATGCTTTGATGGGTGGCCCTTGATACACTCTGTGGGGCACTAAATAAACCGAAAACTAATAAACAGGGAAAGGGATGTATAGGGGGCTGTCTGGGAAGGGTAGGAGGGAAAGGAAGAGGTGGGAAGTCCAAAATACACAGTGTAGTGTATAAAACGGCAAAAGATCAACATCCATTAATAGAAAGACTTTCTAAATACAGGAGGTCTGAAATATGAGGTAGAATCAGAACAAATTCTGCAAATAAGGAGGATATTTTTGTTAATTTTCTTACATGTACGAGTGTGTTTCAGGCCGGATATTGTCTCAGTCCCCAGGTTTCGCCACACGCTGGGTCCTCTCTCCCTGCAATACTTCACTAGCCCTTGTTCATCATTTACCATTCCTTCCTTCCTCATGTCTCCCTCGCCTTTAAAGGGACAAAGTCTAATGTCTTCTTGTTTTCCAGCTTCGTTTTAATGATTATAACTGAAGACTTAAAAGCCACAGGATTTTTTATACCACTGTTCATTCTCTCGGAGATGTTACATTGCATTTATTAATTGTTTGATTAGAAAGATCCAAATCTGAGGGATGGGGAGATGGCTCAGTTGGTAATGGTCTCGCAGTACAAGCACACGAACCTGGGTTCGACCCCAGAACTTACATAAAAAGCCAGGTGTGCTGGTACAAATTTGTAATCCCAGTGCCGGGGAGGGGAAGACATGTGGATCTCTGGTGTTCACTGGCCAAGCAGCCTGGTCTAGTCTGGTTCAGTGAACAACCCTGTCTCAAAACAACAAAAGACTTCTGGAGCATGACACTGAGGTTGACCTCCAGTCTTCACACTCAGGTGCACACACACATACACACACACACACACACACACACACACACACACACCTCAGATCTAAAGGCCTGTTTACAAAGTGTTGAATAACATCAGAGGCACTTAACCTGATTCACAGAGGAGGTTTGGATAAATGAAATATTTCTGAAGTCCTGAGTAAAGAAGCCTGGATAACAGAGCTGAGTATGCATACATACATACATACATACATACATACATACACACACACACACACACACACACACACACACACATATATTTAGTTCTTAAGTAGAGAACATCATCTTTGCCAAGATGTCTGTTTTTGGCTGTTTATGAGTTTCATACACTGGTTGTGTGTGTGTGTGTGTGTGTGTGTGTGTGTGTGTGTGTGTGTGTGT
>CABHPQ010168734.1:20146-59004 GCA_902168405.1 Peromyscus aztecus
TGTGTGTGTGTGTGTGTGTGTGTGTGTGTGTGTGTGTGTGTGTGTGTTTATTTATACATTTTATTAACAGCTTTGAGTGGCAGGTTACTTTAATCTTAATGACATTGTTAATTGTATTTGCCTAACCACCAATTCCAAGGACAGTTCTGTTTCTTAGATTTACTAATGCAGTATTTATATTACATTGCCTAAATAATGTGATCTTTAATGTTGAACTTCTCAGTTGCATTTCTAGTTCGTTTTAACATGTGTGTGCCTTCAGTTTAAACTTACATGGAAAAAAACTCACTATCCAAACTATTCTTTCTATTTCAATGACCTTAGCTTTTTTTTTTTTTTCTTTTACAAAACTGTGATTCTTTAACTCTACAAATCCCTCTTGCTATTAGTAAATCCTAGGTTCCTATCTGGTATAAGCATAAGAGATGAGGATCAAATGAGGGGGTTAGCTGGTGTTATAGTGAACCTCAAAACCTAGGCTTTGGGAGGCTGAGGTAGGAGGGCAGTCTTGAGATCAAGGCCAGCCTGTACTACACAGTGAATACCAGGCTAGTCTGTGCTGCAGGGCAAGGCTTTAGCATAAATCAGAATTTATTCATTTGAACATCAATTTGCTTTAAGTACAAAGTGATGATTTATACTGTAACTATGGTCACCCCACTGCTACTTTGTGAATTAAATCAGAGTGGTCAGGCTTTTTCCTTTTTCCGCAATAATTTGGAAGTGAGTGCTGAAGTTTCTTCAACCTAATTGGTCTTTTCGTGTTTCTGTGGTTAGTGACATCACAGTGGCCTCCATTCTAGAGCATAGGTGTTGGTGAAAAACATTTTGTGTCATATCATAATCAACTTTCTTGAGAAACAGAAGTTTATAGGTTTAAAGAATATATATTCTATCATGTACATCATCTATCTATCTATCTGTCTATCTATCTATCTATCTATCTATCTATCTATATCTATATCTATATATATATATCTGTCAACTATCATCTATCTACCTATCTATCAACTATTTATCTACCTATCTATCTACCTATCTGTCTGTCTATCTATCTATCTATCTATCTATCTACCTATCTGTCTGTCTATCTATCTATCTATCTATCTATCTATCTATCTATCATCTATCTATCTAATTCTTGTGCTCAAGAGGCTGAGGTAGGAAGATCATGAATTTGAAGCCAGCCTGGGCTACAGAGCAAGCCCCTGTCTCAAAACCTAAACACCCCAAATCCAGAAGTCATACGTTGCACATAATTAATTATGCATGATATGATTTTCTTGATGTTCATGTAGTTAATAGCAAAGGGATACATGATAAAAAATAATTTAAGAGTAAGTATAGATTTGCCTTAAATAATACACAGCATTCTCTTCTTTAAAACTGTCGAAGCAGGGTTTCTTAGACTATGCTCTCAAATCTATCCTACCTCTATCTTACCTATATTTCTCATATTTCCAAGACAGCTCTACATATTTGGTTCTTAATTTCTTTCCCTGTTGCTGTGAGAAAAATAGCCTGACAGAAACAACTTAAGGAAAGAAGAGTTTGTTTCATTGTTTCAGCTCACAGTTCAAAGGTACAATCAATCCATCACTGCAGGGAAATTAAGGCAACAAGGGCCTGAAGCAGTGGGTCGCACTGTGTTCATATTCAGAAGCAGAGAATAGTGGGTGGTTGTTCTCAGCACATGGTCTGCATTCCACACAGTTCAGGATCTCAGCGGAGGGAATGATGCCACCCACAGTGGTTGGTTCTTCCCACCTCAGTTAACCTAATCTAGATAACCACCAAAAGGCGTGCTCAGAGGCCTATCCCCAAGTGATTCTAGATCTCATCAAGCTGACAACTGAGATGAGCTGTTACTCTTGGTAACCTCACTGTGGCCAGAGCACACTGTGTGTTCTACCCAATGACTGGAAGGAGCAGGTTCAAGTTCATACTCACAAACAGGAGAAGTTGAAGTTCCACATAGCCTTGTGTCAAAGAACAATCCAGTCTTTTACATTCTTGTCATCCAAGGTGAGTAGTGAACTGCAATCCATGGGGAAGGAGTAAAACACAAACTAACACATGAACAAAAAGAGATATGTGTCATGTAGATAGGTGTAGGGTTTGCTCATCTTTCAGGTTTAAACATGTTAGTTGCTCACAACTATATCCAGGCCAATGCCACTATCTAGATCATGAAAGAAATTTCAACTGGAAAAAGAAGGTCCACCCAACTCAACTGAGCTCATCTAGTGTAGTTCTAATATTTTTTTTATAAGAGGAAGGGGAATGAGAAATGTGGAATGAAGGAGGAGACACCATGCAGCAAGTACACAGTAAGTCTGTGTGGGGTAAGTCAGCTTCCATGGTCACCCTGCTCAGTAAATGAGTTAGTGAGTGTCACAAATTACTCAGCTGACCTCTGTGAAAGTCAGTGGCTTGGCTGGGGATGGAGCTCAGTTGACAGAGTGCTTGTCTAGCCTGCGGAAGGCCCTGGGTTCTATTCTGAGGAGCACCACATGATTTTGGCATGGTGGTACATCCTTACAATCCTGGCAGCAGGAGGTAGAGGCAGGAGGATGACATGTTCAAGGTCATCCTCAACTTTGCAGCAAGTTTATGGCCAGCCTGGATACAGGAGATATATATAGTCAGTGGTCTAACTCAACAAATCTTTCTTCTCAGAGCCTGGTGGGTGGGTTCAGTTGAAGGTGTGAGTGCCATGGGGTTTAAGCATGCTTCTCAGAGTCTGCTGACACCAGCTCAGTCTCTTGTTTTATCCAAAGACCGAGCTGACCAGACCTTTGCTCAAGGTAATAACAGAAATACCTTCACCCTGTAACTGCTTCTCAAGCATTCCTCACATCCTTTGTCCTATCTACCAACTCCAAGCAGGGCACACGGCCAATTCCAGGCTGGAGAGAGAGGGAGTCTCCTACTAAGAGCAAAGAGGAGAAAAAGTAATATCATGAAACTAAACTGTCACCTAAGCAACTTCTAAGGAGCCTCAGTAAGGGGCTTGGAATTTTGTGATATTCTTTGCAAAGCATGAAACACTTCTCATTCAACCCCCCTAAGTCTGTGAGGTGGCCATGTTGTTATTTCTAATTTACAAAAATACTGAGGCTTCAACTCTTTGTCACAAGTTAACTGATGAAAGAGATGAAATTCCCCAGGTCTCAGTGACCTCCCTCTCCCACACATCTCTCCTCTGAATCTCTTACTAGACTGTTCCACATATAATTACTCCACACAGAGAAATTGCTTTCCCACTGTTGAGAGAGGTCCTGCTAGCATCTTGGAACACGCCATCCTTCTTGTCTGAGCAGAGTATAATTATTGATGTAATTTTAAGCCACTGTAATTTCATTTCACTAAAAAGTCCCAGCATGAATCTGAAATATCAGGAAGACATTAGGTCTAAAGAAAACAAAATGTTTGGGAGGAAAAAGAAAAGCCGCCATCTGCAGAGTATGCAAGTGGCATCTGTGTGTGCTCATTACAGCCCCTCATTCTGCTGGTGTTCAATTTGTTCCTCAGGTAACTCAACTGACGCATGGGGTTGGAACTGTGGTGTTCCAGAGGCCTTCTGCTTGCTACTGGCTTAGGTCTGACCTGTTTCATGATCCATTTTAGCTTATATCACATATGCAGGTATTTCTCTTCCCAGTCACCTCCATAGGTATCTTCCTGAGATTTCTTCCATTCAGAGTGGTTTGTTTATGATAACCTGATCAAGGCTCCTCCCCCTAAAAAGCTGTGCAGAGCAGTAATGCCAGCTCAGAATATTGCTCAGAGGGATCGGCTGAGCCCAGAGACAGGAATCTGGACTGAGAGGTGGAGGAGCGTGGGAGAAAATGAAGGAAGTCAGGACAAACTGGACACAGACACTGGTCTTCTCATTTGCTCCAAGCTTTTCTGTTCAGGGCTGAGTGAACCTTCACTGCCGCCGCTCTTAGGTCTAGGTGGTGCTTCACTGTGGTGGTCACGTTGGTGAAGCTATGGACCCAGGTGGTTGACCAGTTGCTCGTTTAGAAGGTGTTGCAAAGATATTTTGTGGGCATGACTGGCATCTGTAGTTGTTTGACTGAAAGTCACCCTGACAGGGTGCCTCATCCAATAGACAGAAGGCTTGAAGAGAAAAATCCCGGTGGTCCCCAAAGAAGTGGCTGTGCCTCAAGACTGTAGCATAGAAATCCTACCTGCTTTCCAACATGGTTGCCTGGGTTACGGGCTTAAATGGGCCGATTTTCTCAATACTGTGAACACAATGTTGTGCATCTTGCTTTGTCTATGTGTCTTTTTACACACACACATGCACACACACACACACGCACACACACACACACACACACACATAGAGGAGGGAGGGAGAGAGAGAGAGAGAGAGAGTGAGAGAGAGAGAGAGCTTTGCATGGTACCTTTATTACTTTTCTATTGCTGTGACAGAACACCAGGACCAAGGCAAGTTATAAGAGAAAGAGTTTCTTTTGTCTTGGGGTTCCAGAGGGTTACAATCCATGATGGAAGGACAGAGGCAGCAGGCATGGGGCTGGAGCAAGATGTTAAGTGCCCACAGCTTGAACACGAGCAAGAAGCAGAGAGAGAAAAACAGAGAGTAGGGATGAGGACTTCGGCTCTCAAACGCTGCCCATCATGCCATGCATCATTCATCAAGACCCTCAACTTTTCCAAAACAGAGCCACTAACTGGGGTCCCAGTGTTCAAATACATGAGCCTGTGTGGGCCATTCACATCCAAACCACTCTCCATGAACACAAACATCCTACCAGTTCTCTTTCATTAGTGTTGGGGTTTGAAAAAGAACTGTCCCCCTGGAGGCTCATGCATTTGAGCACTTGGTCCCTGGTTGGTGATGATGTTGGGGAGGTTATGGAACCTTTAGGAGGTAGTGCCTTGCTAAAGGAAGTATGTCTCTGGAAGGAGGCCCTGGCATCTCACAGACTCACTCCACTTCCTGTTCTCTCTCTCTGCTTTCTGTGTGTGGATGAACATGTGACAAGCCAGCTTCCTGTCTCTACTGCCATGCTGTGGCCATGCCTTCCTCACCAAGATGGTCTCCAGTTCTCTGGAACTGTAAGCTAAAACAAACACCTTCCCTCTTAAGCTGCTGTTGGTCCTGATATTTTACCACGGATACAGAAAAGTACCTCACACCCTGGACAACCCTGGCTGGGATGGGTCTTGAGACTTGAGACTGGGGGTCTCTGCCACAAATGCAGAAGCAGCTTTGCAGCTGGGCAGTGGGCATGGTGGAGAGGGGAAGAATGAAAGCTTGTTATTCATATCCGTAGAGGAAAACGTCATTCACCGAGGACTCCTGCCCTTCAGAGCCCATACACACAGGCGTCAGGGCTGTCCTGTAGGTGGAGACTTAAGAAATCACGATAGGTCTTGGCATCAATTAAGTGGAATGATACCATGGGGTCTTCCTGCATGGCTGGCACCCAGAGCTTAAGTTTTGGAGTGTGGACTTTACACTCATTGAGCTCCAATGCTGCCAGCCATTGATACCTTGGCCACATAAGGTAATCAATCATAGAGAGAGAATCCCTATCAAAGAAGGCTGCCTTCTCGTTAGTCATACCCTCCTCCAGCTTGCAGAATTCTTTCCTCAATTCTTCTTTCATGCCAGAAATGTCTCCCTGCATCCTCACCCCAGTAAATCTTGTAACCAAGGGTGACATCTTAGAGAATATCTCGAAGGTCATCCTCTGGCAAGCTTTCTTGTAAGGGTCATCTGTAAACGACTTCTCCAGGTATGCCTCATCCAGGTACTCACAAGTGATGAGGGATTTGGAAATCAACTGACCCTGACTGTCCTCCAGAACTGGCACCAGCCCAGGCAGATTCTTCTTGAAGAACCACTGAGGGAGACCAGCTCCCTCTTTTTCCCTCCCAGGGTACTCTTGAGCAGGGAGAAATAAGGGATATATAGATAGAAGTATAGAGGAGAGAGAGACAGTTAGAAACATAGGCCTTGGGAGGGCCTGAGTCAAAACTCTCCAGCCCCAGTAAAGGGCTTTTAAAGAAATACCAAGGGGTGAAACAAAAGACCTCCCCCCAGCACAGTCAAGTGTAGACCATCCCAGGCACCTGGTGACCATGCATGTGGTCTGACCATCCCCTAATGCAGCCCTGCTGTGTAAAGCAAGCTCAGATCTCACTAGGAAACCTTTGTGGGCTCCCACAAACCACTTGGGCTTGTTTTTCAGGTTGGTATTGATGATTTCATGCTGGATTCCCTTACCCTTCAGGACCATCAGCGCCCTCTGAGGTAGGGGCAGAACCTCATGCTGTAGACATGAATATGGCCCTCAGGGACTGGACCTATGGAGGTGCTTCCTTTCCCCAAGCTCCTGGTGGATGCCCCTGACATCATTGCGCTGTGTAGGCTGAGAGCCAGGAGGGTCCTGCTCTCGTTTGCAGGCATGAGAGAATCCTGAGGCACGTGCCCCATAAAAAATCCCACATTGCCTGCAAGGGACTGTTGAGAGAAAAACAGTTGCTATGGGGATTCTGCTGAGGCCTCAGACAGAGACAGGGGGAAAGATTGGAATGGTGCTGCCGAAAGTCCAGGGACTCCAGGGCCCAGCAGAAGCTGGAAGAGGCAGGAAAGCCAGGCTTTGAGAGACCCTGGGAGGAGTCCAGCCAAACCCATGTCTTCATTTTGAACTTCCAGCTCACAGAACTGTCAAGAGAATGAATTCCTGAATTTGGGATTTCTGAAAGTTTGATAATAGCAAAGAGTTTCTGAAAGGTGCAGCAGCCAAAACTTAATTTCAAATCGAATACGTAGTGAAACTAGGTGCTTAGGCAGGCTTCACCTGTGTTGCTTTGCCAAACAGCTTCCCGATCGCCTCGTCTGTGAGCTTTCCACACAGCCCACAGCCGGGAAAAGGCTGGTTATAACATCCCTGGCTATGACATCAGATGGAGTGGTACCCACATTTAATCCCAGTACCAGGGAGGCAGAGGCAGGAGGATCTCTGTGAATTGGAGGCCAGTTTGGTCTGTATAGCAGATTCCAACTACCACAATGACCACCACCACCACCATCACCATCACCACTACCTGGTCAAGGGTAATTAGTTCTTTAATGAGTTGCTGTCCTTTTCCCTTCTGAGAATCTCCACCCTTAGTGAAGACGCTTACGGCTGTGCAGCCATGGAGGGTCACGAGTCTATTCACTTTTCAGAAAGGTGTAAGTTTCCCTTTCCCTTTTTGTCCTCCCATCTTCTTTCTGAACGTGCTTTCCTTAATAGTTTGAACTCCCCCAACCCCAAACATTTTGGCCTCTGGACTGCCTGGTTTTGCGTGTCAACTTGACACAAGCTAGAGTCATCAGGGAGGAAGGAGCTTCAGTTGAGGAAATCCTTCCATGAGATCCAGCTGTATAAGGCATTTTCTCAATTAGTGATCACTGGGAGAGGGCCCAGCCCACGGTGGGTGGTGCCATCACTGGGCTGCTGAGTAAGCCAGGGAAAACAAGCCAGTAAGCAGCTCCCCTCCAGGTTCCAGCCTTGCTTGAGCTCCTGTTTGACTTCCTTCGATGATGGATTATGATCTGGAAGTGTAAGCCAAATAAACTCTTGCCTCCCCAACTTGCTTTATGGTCATGGTGTTTTGTCACAGCAATAGAAACCCTAAGACAGACATTGATTGGTACCAGCATAGTGGCGTATTGCTGTGACAGACCCGGCCATGTTTTGGGGAGGACTGTGGAAGGACTTTGGAACTTGGGGCTAGAAGAGCCATTGAGTGTTAAGAGCTCAGTGGGGTCCTCTTGAGGAGCTTAAGAATGTTGAGAGCAGGGCAGAAGAATGGAGGCCTGGCTTGTGACGTTTCAGAGGGAAGTTTAAAGACTATTGGGGCCATTTGTTATTTTGAATTAAGATCCCGTGGTTCTGATTAGCTGGGGCTGAAGAATCAGCTGTGATGAACAAGATACCACAACTACTAAAGCAAAATTTTGCTTTGCTGGGATACTCGATGCTGGTCAGCTGGAGCTAAGAAATTAGCAGTGATTAAGAAGAGACCAGCATCGCTGAGGTGAAATCTGGGAAGAGTTTCCTGAGAGCACAGAGAAGCTGTGTTCCAGAGGCAGCCAAGGTTGTACCTCTGTACCTTGTGCTGGCAGCCGGACTTGGTAATGTGTAAGAGTCATCAGGGTGATATCGGTTCTGAAAGCACCAAGGGGTCATGGAGAGCAGCTGAGAATTGGTATTGTGAGAGACTATTGGTAAGGTGCAGTCTCAGTGGCAGCTGATGGCCCAGGGCTGAAGAAGTCATACAAAGAAGTTGAGGCTTGGCACCATGAGAAGAGCCTATGATAGGTTATTGGTGAAAGTGCAGCCCAGTTGCAGCAGAGACCCCAGCCTTTTGGAGATGGCAGGACCATGGGATGACCACCAAGGACAACAGCAGCTGTGGAGTGGAGCCAGCTGGAGCCTAGAACACAAGCTGTGTGTGCTGCAGAGGACGGAGCTGGAGAAGTGACCCAAGTCCTTTGGAGGAGCCCAGAAGATGGTGAGTAGATCCCAGACATTGATTGGAATTTGGTTTTGATTTGATTTGATTTTCACTGTGCCCTGACTTTCCCCTCTTGAAGTAAGAAAGTATTTTATTGGAGCCCACAGCTGAGAGACTTTGAATGTTAAGGCTTTGGATTTTAAAAGATTGGCTATTTTAAAGGGACTGAAACTTTGTGTTTGAATTTGTAAAGACTGCGGGACTTTTAAAATTCTTTATATTTTTAATGTGATATATCGGTGATGAATAAGAAAGGAAGGGTTGTAGCTTAATGATGTGTTTGTGTATCAAGTTGACGAGAGGTGAGTTGTACTGGCTGGTCTTATGTCAACTTGATACAGCTGGAGTCATCAGAGAGGAAGGAGCCTCAGCTGAGGAAATGCCTCCATGAGATCCAGCTATATAAGGCATTTTTTCAATTAGTGATCAATGGGGGAGGGCCCAGCCCATGGTAGGTGGTGGCATCTCTGGCCTGGTGTTCCTGGGTTCTGTAAGAAAGCAGGCTGAGCAAGCCATGGGGAGCAAGCCAGTAAGCAGGACCTCTCCATGGCCTCTGCATCAGCTCCTGCCTCCAGTTCATGCCATGACTTCCTTCAGTAATGGTTTACAATGTAGAAGTGTAAGCCAAATAAACCCTTTCCTCCCCAACTTGCTTTATGGTCATGGTGCTTCGCCACAGCAATAGAAACCCTAACTAAGACGCTTCCTTCCTCTTTCCCTAAAGCTTCCCATGTGGTCGCATGTCTGCCATGTGCTGACCTCTATGCCAGCTTACTAGCTCCGACTTTCTCCCTCCTCTCCTCTGTTCCTGCCCTCTGGCCAGCAGCTGAAGTTCACATCTTGTCTGCCTTAGGGTTTTTTGTTTAGACTATCATAAAATTGTTCTTGCATTTGAGTGCATTCTTCAATTCTTTTATTAATAAGACTGAGAACCAAGGGAGATCCGATTGCCCTTGTATTCGTGTCTCAACAAAAGGAAGGAAGGCAGACAGACAGACAACAACCAAAAAAAAAAAAAAAAAAAAAAAGAAAGAAAGAAAACTCAATCCCTGGCTATGGGATGACTGACTCTCCACCCTTCATCGGAAGGTAGAAGCTGAGCCTGCTAATCTGAACTCCGGTTGCTGATCCACAGGAGTTCACTAAGAGTGAGAGCCAAAGGGGGATGGAGCCAAAAGGGATTGTGAAACCTGGAAAGAGAGCAGGGCTAGGAGCAAGTGCTATGCGGGCATGCTGGAGATCGTCTGGAATACTTCCAGAGGCAGAATGTGGGGGTGGGTGGTGGTTCAGGCTGTCACCACATGCAGGAATACTGGGTGGATGTCTGGAGATGGAGCAGGGTGGACAGTAGACATGACTGGCTCCATGCCTGTTCTTGACCATTCCATTAGCCTCCTGGGGCTCAGGCAAGGAGATCCTTCTCAGCAACTGCTTGGAAGCCAGCTCTCCTTCTGCGTGGCCCTCTCCATGTCCAAATGGCTTCACCAGAAGTCTTGGCAATGAGTTCAGAGCTCATAATAGAGATGAAGAACTCAGGGCCAGAGCTTGAATAAATAGGAAGTATGGCCCTTTACTTTCAGGATATGGTCTATTTGGGAAAGCAGCCTGTAGTCAACAGGAAGTAGCTCTACCTGACCCCTTTGAGAGCCTCAGACACACCTGTCTATTGTGCCAGGCTCAGCGTTCAGGTTTCCAGCTGATTCTGTCAAGAGCATGGTATTGTTAATTATAGTGCATGAACCTGACCTGTCTCTGTACCCAGATGTATGTATGAGCTTGTCGGCTTCTGTCTGAATATAAAACCATGGTGTTCCCCTAGCAGCTGCCTCCCCATCGCAGGCTCCAAGAGAGCAGTAACTCGTGAAGAGTTGAGTCAGCTTCCATCAGTCACTTGCTTGAGGGTTCTTCTGATCACCAGAGTAGGCCAGCTCAGGCACCCTCTTGACTATTGCCAGTAGTCTATGGTGGAGTCATCCTTGTGGATTCCTGGGAACCTCCCTAGAGCTCCAGGAGTCCAATCGATGAGAGAGGAGGGATTCTATGAGCAAGGGATATTGAAATCATGACTGGAAAAAGTACAGAGACAACAAGCCAAACTAGTGGAAACACATGAACTGTGGACCAATGCCTATGGTAGTACACTTTGCGCAGCCTTGGTGCAGGGAGGAGGGACTTGGACCTGCCTGAACTGAATGTACCAGGCTCTGCTGACCCCCCATAGGAGACCTTGCCTTGGAGGAGGTGGGAATGGGGGTGGGTCGGGGGGAGGAAGGCTGGGGGGTGGGAGGAGGGAGGACGGGAATCTGTGGTTGGTATGTAAAATGAATAGAAAATCTCTAAATTTAAAAAAAAAGAAAATCCTTAATTAAAAAAAGAGTTGAGTCAGCATTGGCAGGAGCCCTCCCTCAATGGAGCAGTTCTAACATCTGCATGCTCTTCCTCCTTCCTCTCTCCCTGTACCATTGGCCTTTTAAAATGTACCACAAACTGTAAAGCACTAGGAAGCAGCCATTAGCATGATTCACTAAACAGGCATTCACTGAACACCTAGTATGGGCAGATGCCAGTCTGAGTACAGGCAATACGCGTGGGGGTGAGGCATGCTCACAGTTCTCAGGACGGCAGAAGGATGGTGCAGAGATGAAGCAAATACAGTTGGCCCCCTGTATTCACAGATTGAGATCTGCAGATTCACCAGCAGTCAATATTTGAGAAAAAAGAATTACTTCTGCAGTGAACATGCATAGACTTTTGGACTGTTCTCTTATTCCTTAAACAATATAACAAGTGTTTTCACAGTATTTACACTGTATGGAGTGTTAGAATTCAGGAAGGAGTGATTGAGGGAATGTGGCAGACGTGTATAGTTTATGGGCAAATATGTCATTATTTTATAGAAGAGAATTGAACAGCCGTGGGTTTTGGTATCTGTGGAGGTTCAGGCATCCAGACCAGGTGGGTAGTTGGTGGAAATGTACATTATCAGAGGGCTAAGAGAATGAGAGAGAGAGAGAGAGAGAGAGAGAGAGAGAGAGAGAGAGATTGAGATTGATTCATGAAGTAATTGTGCTGAAAACAGTGTCCAGGCTGGTTTGTAGAACAGGAGGCTTTCTGAGCCAGAAGTCTGGTGGGACCAAAGGACCTGAGCAGGCGGCAGCTTCTGTGAGAAACAGAGGTGTATAAACAGGTCATGTACCTCTATTCTTGCAGTGCACAGTGAGAGAGATTAGTACGGCCACGGGTCTCAATATTCGAGATAGGTACTCAGTTATTTTCAACATGGATTTTTTTTTTTTCAGTGATTGCTATTTCAGAAATTCCACTCTGGCTATACCAGAGAGCTCTGCCCTCTGTATGGTTAGACAGACAAACTGGGGAAATTACAAAGTAAATAAGACGCAGCCAGGTGGCCCGACAGCTGTGCTGATGTAAAAACCCCAGCTCAGGTGACTGAAGAGACATAGTCATTCAGAACCTAGTGCGAGAGCCGGGAAACTGGTGGAGGGCAGGCAGGCAGCTTGCACATGGGTTTGTGGCAGTGAGTGAGGGTGCATGGAGTGGGTCTGGAACATCCAGGTAACTTGGTACTGCATGCACTAATTGCCCGCCCACTAGAGCACCCATCCTTGGGTTCCACACCCCATTCAAAGGAGTACATTTCCAGGCTCCACTAGAAGTCAGGGCAGGAACTCAGGCAGCTAGTCACATCAGATTCACAATCAAGGACAGAGGGAACTGTTTCTCTATACTCTAGTTAGGGGCCTAAAACTAGGGAGTGGTGCCACCCACTTTCAGGCTGGGGCTTCCCATCAGTTAAGGCAAGCAAAACAATTCTTCATTGTTTCTTTCTTCCCAGAGCTCCACCCCCTAACCCAGCCCCTTGTGTGCTTTGCATAGTTTTTTTTTTTTTTTTTAATCTCACATAGTCCAAAACTGACCTCTAACTTGCCTTGCAGCTGGATGAGGACTTTGAACTTCTCATCCCCCTGCTTCAACATTCAGAGGGCTTAGACTTCCCCTCCCCCAGGATGGTGTGTGTGGTACTGGGAGAGAATTCCGGGGCTAATGCATGCTAGGCAGGTACTCTATGGACCAAGCTCATCCCCAGCTCAAATTCCTCCTTTATACAGGAACACTGTTCCTATGGGATTTGGATCCCAGTCTAACCAGATCATTTCAACTTGATTACCGCTCTAAGGACCTTGCCTTCACACAAGGGCACACGTTCTGATAAGCTACAGGCTAAGATTCCAACCAGGAGCTTAGGACCATCATCCAAATCATCCAAAAAAATGTTTCTATTGCTACTTGGAAATGTTACTGAACCTTGAGGGCTGACCTCTGTGAAGCGCTATTATATTAATCATCCCCCAACACTGGCCCATTGAATCTGATGGCCTTATTTTGCAAAGGAAGAAACTGAGCTGAGGAGAGGGGGACCAGCTGGTTTGGGATTGCTAAATGGAAGCCAGTGGCAGCTACCTTTCTAGCACGTGTGGTTCATGCGTTATCCTTTATGTTTCTATTCCTAGAATGGATGGCAAAAGTTGGTCTGAGCCCCTTAAAGCCCTTTCAGGTTTCTGAGATGGTTTTGTCTGCAGGGAAAGCCGTGAAAGCCTTCTTTGGCTTCCCTGTTGTTCTCAAGAAAATGCAAGTCTGCAACCCTCCCAGAAAGATATGCATGTATTGAATTAGTAACAGGATCCTGGAGTGCCGGCTGTCTTTTCGTATTCATAGCTTTTCAGAGCTGGAGGTACGGTGCAGCCCGGGAGGCGGGAGGTAAGAGCAGGACAGGGGATTGCGTAATTCTCGCAGGAAGAAAGCCAAGAAGAAAAGAGAAAAATGCAAGTGGCATCAGTCCAAACACAGGCTGCTGTGGATCGACAGGATGAATGCTAAACTGTCCTGAAATGGTCATGGACCACAAGGCTGGGAGAACTGTTGCCTTTTGCAATTTGGCTGAAGGCATGAGCTAGGCTCCATAAATTAGCGGCTTAGCTCAACTCCATTGTGTTGAAGAAGCAACATGCCTGCTTGGAGAGGTGTCTTAGGTTGGACAATCACACAGGGGCCAAGGTCCTGCTCTGGGGGGCTCAGAACCCACCAGGGACCGTAGATCCACCAGGGGATCACCTGTAGATGGACAGGCCATGAAAGGAAGGAAAGCAGAGCAGCTCTAGATGCAGGAAAGGAGTTGAGGGTTCCTCAGAAAGGTGATGACTGAACCTTGAGCAGCAAAGGTTACACAGTGAGCCAAAGGTACTCGTGGGGACCAGCACACAGGGCACAGGACACATTTTCACTATGGCTATGTGTGTATCTTTTGGGACAAATGATGTCACATACCTCATGGAGTGTTACAGCACACCACTGCCTAGCCTCTTCCCCTGGAGTCCCAGGGGACCTGACTATCACATGACCTCTGTACATTGACACACTAGGCTCAGAGTCGCCAAATTTATACTTAGCTGAATATGAATCAGAAAAAAATCAAAGCACTTCAAGGAAAGGATTAATTATTAAGAACGAACGTATCTGTTAAAACTTAGCACTTAGGAGATAGCTACAAATTGGTTCTGAGTAGAGTGGCAATCAGAAGTGGACTAACTCATGGAATTCTTCTACCGTATCATCTTGCAAGGGGTTAGCTTGCCCAAGGAATCACAGCAGAAGTTTGCAGAGCCCCTCCCAAGCATTACAATTCATCCTCTGCCCTCTTTTGCGAACACCGGATGATTAGGCAAACACTTGGGAACATCCCCTGCTGTTGCAGAATTTTACATTCTGTCTTCCTGCTGATAGCAGCAAGCTTAGTTTGTGACTGAAGGAAGGGGCAGGGGGTTCAGGAAGAGATCTATCCATCTACATAACTTCCCCTGGCCGGTACTATGCTAACTCACATATCAGCAAAACCAACCACATTACTAGAGATATGTTTTTCCCCTTGGCATAAAAGCCTTTTCCCCCCTTTGTAATGTTAATCCCAAAGAGAATTTTTTTAAAGAAGAAAATTAAATATTGATGGACTTGTGCATGATAATGCATCTTAAGTCACTGTGGAAAACTTCTAAGGAAACGGAATGGTTCTTTGAAAATGACCTCTCTGCCTGTAAACACTTAAAGTTCTATTCAAGCAGCATTTTTTTACTGCTAAATTATACATCTGATAGGGAACCCTTCTTCAAGGGCAGGTATTTTAAAAATTGAATCGTGTCTTGTATTGTTCTTAGGGCTTTAGAATGTGTGGCTTTCTATGGTTTAAAACTATGCCTATGTGTCCTTTAAGAGAAGCAAGAGCATTTTAAGCACTTGAATCAGGAGGGATTTAGTCCAGGGAATTGGTTACAGTTGATGCTTGAAGTCATAAAAACAGAATGGAGTGGGACAAGGAAAAGGTGGCTATGGCTATCACCAGAGGACCACAGAAGGACAGTCTGAGCTGACCAGGGCCAAGGGCTAAGAAGATATTCAGAATCTAGACGGTGAGGGAAAAGGGTAAATTGCCCAGCATTTTTACCTCTTGCTTTCTCACTTCTGTTCATCTAAGACTATGTGGAGCACAAAGCCACTAGGAAGGGAGCTGGGTACTGCAGGGTGCACAGCCTGCCCCTGTGTCATACAGAGTAGAGGACAGGAGGCCGAGGGGTCAGCAGGGTCTGTTTCGTCTTTCATGACTTGATTCGCTGAGTTGAGATGGAGTGAAACCACGCTGCTCCTTTATCAGGACTGGTGAAGAGAGAGGAGAGAGGCTGGTGTTCTGGTAGAGAGATGGGACACTTCCCTTCTCAGACCTCCATCTTACCCTGCCCTTATCCACTCCCCCACCACCAACCCCTTCCTGGTCTTTCTCATCCTGGATTCTGCCTGAATTTTTATTTTATTTCTTGTTATTGTTCTTTTCTTCTGACTCTGTTTGTGTTCCTATCTGTCTTTCTGAAATCCCTAGGGTGTGACTGGGCTCCTCCCTGACAAGTGTCTTTGTGGGGAGGAGCCCAAGGCTAGGCAAGAGAGCCTGTGTTTGGCACCAAGAGCCAATGGGCTAGGTCTTCCCTTCTTCCCCCCATCACCATCTGCCAGGCTGTAACTCCCTAGAGCAGTGGTTCTCAATCTTCTTAAAGCTGTGACCGTTTCATACAGATCCTCACATTGTGGTGACCCCCAACCATAAAATTATTTTCGTTGCTACTTCATAACTGTAATTTTGCTACTGTTATGAATCATAATGTAAATATATGTGTTTCCTGACAGTCTTAGGTGACCCCTGTGAAAGGGTCATTCAACCTCCCTCCAAGGGTTATGACCCAGAGGTTGAGAACCACTGCTCTAAGGTCTAGAGCAAGTCTGTCATGCAATGGGCTATATACAGTTGGTGCCCAGGCTTAATAGTCAGACTCAACATGAGCCTTTCCAACTTACTAAATGTATAAGACTGAGGAAGGCCTTCCCCTCGATCTGAAAATTGCAATGCAGTTTTTTGTTGTTGTTTTTGTTTCTGCTCTGCAGTTTTTTTTTTTGTTGTTGTTGTTTTTTTTTTTTTCGTTGGTTGGCTTGGAAGGAGGTTGGCCTCAGACTTAACCAAGTAGCTAAGGATAAACTTGGTTTCTCATCCTCCCGCCTCCACCTCCCCCAGGGGGAGATGATAAGCCTACACAACCACACTTGTTTTAGCAGGTGTTGGGGGTTGATCTCCAAGTTTTGTGCATTCTAGGTAAGTGCTCTGCCAAGTGAGCTACAACCCCGGCTCCTTGTTTGGGGCTTGAGATAGTTTTGTGACACGGCACAGACTGGTCTGAAACTTGTGTGATCCTCCTACCACAGCTTTCTGTGTGCTGGGATTATACCAAGGGCTAACCATGCCATCATAGCTTCCCAGTGGGTGTCCGTAGAGCTACCCTCTTACTGTATGCTCATGTGGCTAGCCTTCATGTCTTCTAATGTGACTTGAATATTACCTGGTCCCTGAGGATATTCCCACAACTTGTCCCATGCATTTCTGACCCTCCTTTCTTCATCCATTCAGCAGTCCTTCCATCCCTAGCCTGTGGCGTATTGTCACATAGTGGATACTGGATTGGCCTCACAGGGTTAAGTAGGGTGCCCCTGCACACATGTCAACAGTATTAGGAGGTAGATTATTCTTGCCACACAGGTGGCAGGACCCCTGGGGCCATCTTTGTCCTCACAACAACCATGAAAGGATCAGGCACCTGCAAGGCAGGCAGCTTGCCTTCAGACCTTCACTTGGATTGTGTTGCTCATGCACGCATTTGGAGGAACCATCTGCTCTGTATGTGGAGTGCACCTGTATTTCCCCTCACACACCTGTCTCCATTGTCAGGCTGGAGGCAGTAAATTATTAAAGCGCAAGTGAGGGGAAGTGAGAGAGAGCCTCAAAGACCCATCAGCAGAGGCGGGACTCTTGCTCGGTTGTCCAGGTCATCCCTTTGCTGTGGTCCCTTGCCTGGCCAGTTCATTGACTGTGTGGAGACAGATGGAGGCTGTAGTAGTTACTTTTTGCATCATTATGGACACATGGTCACAGTAACTAATAGGAACCACTTAAGGAAAGAAAGATCAATTTTGCAGAGGGGTGGAGCCATCAGAGGGCAGTGTGGTGGATTGGCTCAGTTCATAGCAGTTGGTGCAAGGGCTGAAACCTGTTCACATCACAAAGGAACCAGGATCCGAAAGCAAGATGGAAAGTGGGTGAAATCAGCATCTCTCTGAAAGCCTCCCCCAGCAACCTTCTTCTTCCAGCTAAGCCTCACCTCCTAAAGGTTCCGAAATCTTCCCAAAATAGCACTACCCATGGGAGGAAAGCACTAAGAAGATGGGAACCTCTGAGGGATATTTCAAATTCAAGTGATAGCAGATGCTGAGATGACCAGGGTCCAAAACCCAAGTTCCTCAGCCCCCCCTGCAAGGCTGTCTTGCCATTTATGTGTCTATTCAGTGGTCTGGCTATTCCTCTCTCCAGCCTGTCATCCTCAAGGCTGAAGACATCTGCATAAGGTTACCATGGGGATGCTCTTGTTCCTAGTTGGGCCAGATGCCTTAAGCCTTTGCATACTGCTTTTCACAGTTGGCAATATCCCTTCGAGCCCAGCTTTTTATACTGACACCCATGGGCTCCTTGATGCTTGCAGCAAGAGCTCTTGCTCTGGGCTAGCCATGAGACTAACTCTGATTTAAGAACCAAAGATAGGAATCAAGTCACATGCATTTCCATGGGTGTGTTCGCACCACTTGCTCGGCTCCCCACCCGCAATTGATCACAATGGTCCACTTAGACAGATAATGGTGTTGGAGGAACGAAATGGCAAGAAAGGAACCAGAGCAAGAAATGAACTTGGGCTATGGAGGAGAACACCGTCAAGTTCACGGTGATTTGTTCTTACAGCCACAAACACCCATTGAGTAGCAGGGACTATGGATAGCCCAGAGGATGAAATGGTGAGTCATGGACCTGGAACTCACCCATTGAAAGGCTCAAGCAGAGTGTGGAGAGGCCGACTCCACTAACCAAGACAGGATGGATGCAGAGTTCTAGGGGGGAGCTGTGCAAGGGCAATGGGTGTGAGAGTCAGGGTGGGGAGGGTTCTCTGGGCAGACGAAATCTGGGCTACGATACACTGAGCATTGAAGAAGGGTGGGCATCATCCAGAAGAAAGGGCTGTGTTCCTGGTACCCAGCCTAGACAGAGGCCCCAAGACTGCTAAAGGAAGGCCACAGACTGACTTGTCCATGAGGGGACTTGACCAGAACACCTCTCCATGATACAGATTAATGAGAGTGTTTGCCAGACAAAGGGACAAATGGATGGACACTCCGTGTGATGACTGAGCACGGGGAGGGTCAAAGGACGTAGAAGCAAGGACTGAAAGTTTGGAGGGAAGGAAATAACTTCATTAATAAATAAGAGAAGAGGAGTCCCATTCATGCCTCCCTTGAGCTCCAGCCCATTCTACTAATGGGGATATGTGCAAGCTCCCCCAGTCTGTCTTTCTGGAGTAAAGTAGTCAAGGAGACAGTTCTGATTCTCACATCCAGATAGGTGCAGTCTTCCAGCCCAGTTTCTCCCCCTAGACACTGGGAAGCTGTAGTTGGTTCATCAATGAAAGGAGTGAGCTTGTTGTCTGTTCTCCTGAAGAGAGGAAGATGGATGAGTGGGTTTTCCTGGCCTATCTGGACCCAGTGGAGAAAGTAGAACACACAGAAGTCTATTTCCAGCCTTCCGCACCACCACTGTGGAGTGCTCCGTGTGCTCTTCAGCAGTTAATGAGCAGATAATTTATATTTCATAAGGTAAACTCTGAGTTTCCTTTCTGTAATGACATCAGGCTATACAGAGCTACCTTGGTAGAACCTAACGTCATCATTGCTCCAGGGCCAGATGTGATGTGCAATAAATAATGTAGCACCAGAGCTCTCTTCCATCTATTTACAGTAAGTTAGGATTCATCCCCATGGCCAGTGTGAAACAGCACTTAACACTGATATGTCTCCTTGCAACTTGGTTTGCATGGAACAGCTTCCAACAATCCCGGAGATGGTTCTGTCCTTAGATGTCTTTCTGCCCTATGAATGAGCACATGCCCTCTTCTTTTCCTTCTGGCTTTTATATCTAAATTAACTCCATGTCCATGGGTATGTATGCCTATGGGTTTGATTAATTGCATGCATTTCTTACCTTACAACATGCATCAGAAAGAGACCAGGGTCCTCATTTCCTAGCTCTGACGTTAATGTTTTCTGTCCAGAGAACCTTCAGCCTTCGGAGTCCACTTGCCCCCAGCACAGTAATAAAATCGACCAGGGATGTCCTTCAGAGTGCAGATCAATCAGACAGCTGCAGGCTGTCCCAAAGGACCTAATTGATGCCATCTTTGATTCAGAGTATCTAGTGAACACTTGCTACATTCATAATGCTGTAGGCGCAGTGGGCGCTGGGGACAGAGGCTGTCCCCAACCTCATCTGACTTACATTTCAGAGAAGATAACCAATTGCCTCCAGTAATGACTTTATCACAGCAGCGGCTGTGCAATAAGTAGGCAACGTCCAGAGCATGACAAGCGTGGGGTTTGGGGACCTGTCTCAGAAAAGAAAAGAAAGTGGCTTCCCCAAGGCAGAAGCATGAGAAGTTTGAAATAACTGGGTCAGAGTGATGGGGAGACATTTCGAATTCAAGGGCCAGCTGAGACCTGAGGCAGAGCCTATCCTAGTTTTGAAAGGCCTGGAAGAAGAGGCAAGTGTCGTCAAGTCCCCGCCTTTTGATGCCCAAAGTCCTGCTCAGCCCCCATTAGAATGAAGAGAACTTGTAGATTTGGGCTTGGCTGAGGCCTGAGGAAAGCTTCACCATCTTTCAGGAAAGGATGTTTTCGCTCCCAACTTCAGCTTTAGCATGCAGGCTGCTTTGGTCATGAGGAGTGATTAAGAGCAACTCATGCAGACGTAGCCCTGTTCCCTGAACCCCAGTAATTGATAACACTGCTGACGCTCACTTCCTGGGAGGTGAGGGAAGCCATGAGAAAGGGCGTCACCTTCCAGTTTTAGTGGTGTCCTTCTGTATGGTTGCTTTACATTTTCTGGGTGATCATGTGACCCACACCATCATGACCTTCGCTTGATACTTAAAGTTACTGCTGTCTGAATACTGACTTGCTTGCCTGTGAGATCCAGATGTTAGAGGCAGGACTTCAATGGGATTCTTTTATCCCTTCTCTTGTATCTCCTTGCACTTAATATGAAGCCTGTATTTCCCACCTCACAGCTCCCTGACCTGAAGAAAACTACTCAGCGCTGCTACACTAGCAGTCCTTTTTGCAGAATGGGCAAGTAATAGTACTGCCTTGGAGGGAGAATGGGTTGTATGCCGTGCTTGGAACTGCCCCCAGTACTGAGCAGCACTCTGCCAGTGTTTGCCCTATGATGGATTCTCCATATTAACTCTTTATATTTTCAGTCTGATCAATAACATTTGCCTCTTCAATCAGCTTATCCTGAAACTACTACTACAAAGATACCATCACCGTGAGAGGTATTTGTGTGATAAATGTAATCGATTAAAATTGGATCAATAGACTCTGAACTTCAAGAGTCATAGCCTTTAGGTTAAAGTGACTGCTCCCTTTCCAAAATGAATAAACCACGAATAATTAGTAGAGTATGACTTCCCTCCTTTCTTCCTTCTCCATACATAATGCATAGGACACCTCTGGTGTCTCGGACGTATGTCTAGATGTGGCAGTAAACAAAACGAGTCAGATCCTTGTATTCACAAGGCATGTGTGCTAGTCAGAGGGGAAATGATGTGTGCACTGCACACTGTGTTAGGTGACATTAGGCAGAGAAATAGAAATAGCAATGGTGTGCAAAGGGCGTGAGGGTGATGGGAGCAGTAACCATGGAAAGCCCCACAGATGACAGGACTAGACGGGACCAGGAAATGGCTTCCCCTTTCTCTGTGTTGACCTTCTAAGCAGGCATTTGTGTCTTCTAATAATTTCTTAAGGATTTACTTAAGAAATGCTTGACTGGAATGACTCGGCAATTTCCACTCATACGTGTACCTTCAGGCATTGGCGGCCTTCCTCAGAGCTCTGTACTGCATGCTGTAGCTTCCTGTGGTAAGATGTCACCTTGGTGATTACTGTAAGGTTTACGCTGTAACTGGGGAGTGGGACCATGATACCCACATACAGTAAAGGTTATATAGCTCAGGGAGCTGATACGGTAGGAGGGGAGCACCCTCAACTCCAAGAGTTGTAAACAGCACACTCCACATGGGCACACACACACCCGCCTTCTAACACTCAGGTAGCATCAGCAGGCCCTAGGTGTTTGCTCTTCATGAACAGCTAAGTTGCAAAGATGTTATCTCATGAGAAATCCTCCCCCCCCACACACACACACAAAAAGATTCTGGATCAGCTCCAAGCTCTCAACCACACCTTCTAACTCAGAATCTCAAAAGCAACTCGTCTTGTTAATTGGGAAGGACATCTAGGGAGGCTAACTCTCAGAACCACATAGCAAGGAGATAGGGAAGAGGGGAGACGCCCTGTCATGTCGAAGCCATGGGATTTGAAGGGAAGGGGGAGCTGGTCCTCACTGCCCTATGTAACAGCCAAACGTCCCCTGATCTTTACAGGTCACAGCAAAGGACAGCAGTTTAGATATACCTGATGGATGAAGATGATTAGGCTCATTGATGTAAAGGGACTTGCAGGTTAATAAAGAAAGACCCAAGTGAAAGCTTCTACCTGGAAGGCCCTTGTCCTCCCTGGGTACCTCGCTTACCTTTTTTATTTCAGCAAAGCTCTTACTGAATTGCCCTCCTCTGTAACTGTCCTGGCTGACAGAGGCTTGTGAAACATTTAGGAAATGCACTCCTCACTTTGAACTTGATCAGCTTGCATTTCCAACATGAAAAGTGAAGGTTGCTGTGGACACAATGTCCCTTGTCGCCATTGTTCTGGGGAGGAAGGGCTGGGAATGTAATCTCTGGGGAATTTATTGTTTCTGTTTCTGTTTCACTCTCTGGAGCAGACCGGTGTCTTTGTGATCAGGCCAATTCTTTCTGGAGCCCCACTTCCATTGCAGAGAGCCTGGGCTCAGTTTAGAAGCAAATTCTAGGCACAGTGGTCTATCTCAGGTTGTTCCTTCAGGAGCTTGGGTTTGGGGGGATGCCACCACTGAGACCAGAGTTCTTCAAGCCAAGATCTGTCACATTATGGACCACCTGCTGTTGGGCCCATGAATCTCTGTGGACTTGAACTGCATCCTTCCCATAACCCAGAGCGCCATCCAGGGAGACAGGTTTCTCCAGATTAGCCTATCTGGAGCCTGGCCATCAGTCACAACCACATAAAACAACACTCCAGCCCTTATGCTCCTGCTTACAGATGGACACTGACTTACCTCACCCACAATGATGCTCCTGTGAACAAAAGAGAAAATGAGTTCTCATTTTTCCTTTAAGAAAAGAGCTATTTTTTGCCCCGGTCTTTCTCTCCTTAGTGTTCATGCTTGCTGAGATGGTAAATACGGAAAGGCTACAAATTGTGTTCTGCTCCAGACCACATGCCAGGAACATCCCATAGGGAGGCAGTGAGAGGGTGGAGGGGGGGGGGGAGTGTTCTTCCATTCAGCCAGAGCCTGGCTATAGCAGATGAAATTTAGCATTTTGTGCTCTTGTGCTAAGATTTTAGACCCAATATACATCCTGATAGTGGGTTAGGTTTCTGGATATAGGGAGAGTCCTTTCTTTTTTTATACTTAGCCTTTGATTCAGCAGCTGAGAATGGCAGGAGATTCCACGAACGGTAACATTTTTCTGTCCCCTCTGTAGGTGCCTAGGAAAAGAATGCCCATGCCAGCAAGGGAAGAAAGGTAGTTTGCACTACCCATGGGTTACCATGGCATTGGATGCAGCAATGCATCCTTTCAAAGTCATGAACCAGAATGTGAGTTCGCACACAAGAGACTCTGGGGTTTGCATTTATACTCCTAACACCCAGGTGCGAACTGGATTCTAATAGACCCTGGTGACTCCTCCTTGAATAACACTCTAGCCAGTGAGAAGCTGGCCTGTGGATGCTACGCTAAAAGCTATTTTCTACGAGTGCATTTAGTTGTTAAAGTATATGGCCTCATTGGAATATAGAACACATTATAGTCCACAAATAGATTCACTTTTGAAGGTCATGCTCCCTAGAGTAGGATAATTAAAACAGAAAGACAATCTTCATTTACCATTCCTTTATTTGATACAAGGTTGATAGAACTTTGAAATTTTTCAACAGATGGTCACGGGAACCCCAGACCCCTTAAACAGTACAGGTTCTTGCCACTCTTCTTGGTTGCCGACCAGAGCTAGTTGGTAATAACTCATTGCTGATTACATCACATACCTTGGTTGCAAGGTAAAGAGAAATCAGTTTGGGACTGAGATGGAGGTTCTTCTCTGCTGGCTAGCTTTCATAGTACAGGAAGGCATTATCACTTTTTTTCTTCTTACTGAAAGGGAAAAGACATCCACAGTCAATCCCAGCAGTGAATCTTATCAACCTGGCAAAATGTATTCACTGACGCAATAGTGGCATAACTATTTTGGGGGTAACCACCTGCTCTCTACTTGGATTTGGGGCAAGCACCACATGGGATAATTCATGCCTGTTAACATAAACCAATGGTTTATGAAAAGTCCATGTTGCTTAGGGTCTCTTAGACCTAGGAGCAAATTTCCTACTGTTCCTATCCATGGACAAGTGCTACTCCCAGCCTTAATCAGAGAAACTTGTCTTTGCGATGAAGAGTGGTGAATGAAAAGAATCTTGGCCCATCAAAGTTCTGAAAATGAGTGATGGTAGTGTGCTCAACCCTGAACAAGATACTTAATATGACTCATTCTAAGGCTCTGGTAGGACCAGGAAAGAGGAGAGTGTGGAAAAAGTGTGAAAGTTGGATGATGATGGGGGAAAGGGATGTGAAACACTGTCTCATGGGCATGGCACAGCCCATGTAGTCATGCCCTCACAGGAGCCATGGCTGCCCACAGTGAGCATGCACAAGACTCTAGTTGATCATAGGTTGGACTTAAAGGATCCTACTCCTCCATGCTAAACTGTTGGTACGGATGGATTTTGGGGAAGGGACAGTCACAGTTGCATACCCACTGAGCAACCCGTCAGTCTCCAATGGATAATCCAAACCAATGGTCACACATATGATACTGGTTAAATTCCATAGATCTCAAAAACATACTAATTCTTGAATGTAGGAAAGGGACTTAAAGGGAGGAAGATTGATAATAAGGATTAGAGGGAGATTAGAGAGGGTGGAAGATTATAGTAACTAGAATGCATTGTATACATATGTGAAATTACATACAAATCCAATAAAAATTATATAATTCAATAGATAAAATCCACAATCTTTAGCTTAGAATTCAAAGTCTACTAGGTCAGGTCAGAACTTATCTCTCCCCACACTCTTTGATAAGTAAAATTATTATTTAACATCTCTTCTCCAAACTCCTTTTTATTCTTTTTTTTTAAATTTTTTTCCATCCCTAAAGGTCTGGTGCAAGACTAGCTCTTGGCTTCTCTACCCCATGTCCTGCTATGAGTGCTGAGAAATTCTGATTTTACTCTATTATAATCTTGGTTCACATCTTATTTGAACTGTCATTTTTTTTTTTTAGACACCCACTTTTTCAAAAGAGGTTTGTAAAGTAATGGTTTGTAATCAGTTTGGGGAGTAAGGTAGCTCTACACTTCTGCTATGGCGTTGCAGAAGGCATAGCCTACTTATTCCTGAGGATTCAACCCCGGTGTCTCCTGTCTCACTTCCTCCCCATTGGCTCTGTCAGACCTGGAGGAGAATGGTACTCTTCTCCTTTGCAGACCTCCTTTTGCCTTTATCCAAAGCAGTACTTACTTAATGGTCTGTCTGCTGACCACTGAGTCCAGTTAACTCCTCAAAGCCCCATTGCCTGCCTAGAAGAGTATATGCTGTTTGATAAGCACTAATGAGCTGAATTCAAATATCATATGCATTGTAATCTTACAGATATATCTGGAGATGGCTCAGTTTCTTCTCTCTTTAGAAAAATCATTAGAACAAGGAGGAGGGGAGGTATTCTGGAACCCCATCCCTAAGTGAGGAGTAATTGACAGTTGATTGAATTATCAGGAAGGGAGACTCAGTTTTTTAAGTCTGTGGTCCCTGGTGGGTTGACCATGTTCCAATGGATGGGCATGTACTCATGAGTATACAGGCATCACAAATTGGACTCATTGGGCTATTTATAGAGGGGGAGAGGACATGAAATTGGAAAGGGGTCAGGAGGTAAAGGATGGACCTGCGATCAGTTTAGAGGGAAGAGTGGAGGTAAATAAGATTTAAATACACTATGAAATTCTTAAGGAATTAATAATAATAGCATATTAAAAATAATTGTAAGTTGTTTTTTTTTTCTAGCTCCAATGGAAGAAGTGATATTACAATGACCCCTTTGCTCAATTTGGCAATAATTTCATAGGCTGCTATATGAATGATTTTTAAAAATAAAGTTCTCTATTTTAAGTCTAATAATACATTGTTGCTGATAAAAAGAAGCCAGAAATGTTAATTAAATCCAATCTGGATACTCAGTCAGAAAGGGATTATGTAAGCTTAATTATTTAACTTTTGAAATTCTCGGGTACTGACCTGTCAGCATCAAGTGTCTAACATGTAGCTCGCTCCTCTGCGTGTCAAACAACTCAACGCCTGGTGACAATTCTATTTCATCTGCTTTCTCTTGTCAAACTCCGTGCAGTCTCTTCTGTCTTCCAATTGAGTGCTAACACTGATTCTGAGGTAATTTACTCACATTTACAGGAATTTAAAAGGAAGGAATTTTAATGACAAAAGAATTCAGTTTGGCTTCCTTTTATCTGGGAACATGAAGATTCGGGATGGTTTCCATCAAACTGGGTCTTGCTATGGTGTTCCAGAATCAGTGTCTGACCAACTGAGAGAGAGAGAGAGAGAGAGAGAGAGAGAGAGAGAGAGAGAGAGAGAGAGAGAGAGAGAGAGAGAGAGAGAAAGAACAGCATTCTTATACTAGTTCAAAGTTGAGGGGAACTTAGCTATTGAGCCAACTTACCCACTCACTTACAGATTTCTCATATGGGTAGCGTGTAACACCTTGAGAACTTGCTCTCCCAGATTAGCCAATACTCAAAATTCAGAGTCTGGTGATTATTTTCAACTGCCTGCTGCTGGGGTCTATCAACTTGGGTATGCACTTGTCTATGCGCTTACGGAATTGCAGGTGGGAGGGGCTGGCGTGTTGGACATCTTGATTTGAGATCTTGGGATTTTCCTTGCTCTGTTTTACAAAGTGTCTATGATCCTCTCTGTGGAGCAATAGATAGCATAGAAGCAACAGATCCCGTGAAGCTCAAATAGACAATAGAAGTCCTGAGAGCTTGCTTCTCCCAGATCTTCTGTAAGTGACAACTTTTCATAAAGACATTTTCCTTTTGGCCTCCAACTGGCCATGCTCACAGTTGAAAAGGCATCCTTTGGTTTAAGCTACAGTTGGCCTGAGAGAATCAAAGCCACCCACCTGTTCCTGGCTATGGGCCAAGCTTTCTTGAGTAGGAATTATTTAGAACAACCAGATGGCAATAGACATGACCTTGGCTGTAAATTGAGAACTCTGTTGGAGGCATATATGAATTAAACCAGAAAACATGGTTAAATAAAATCAAGCATGTATCTTTTTAAACTTATTACTATCTTCCCCAATACATCATAGTGTTTTTATAAAGACAGATATTGATTTCACTTTCTTAAGGCAGTGGAATGAGTAAGAAAAAAAAAACTTTCACTGGGCATTTATTACAAGCTAGGATCTCTATTAGTTCTTTATATGATCATGAATCCTTTTAATAACCTTTGAGGTAAATACCTGTATCTCACTTTGCAGGTGAAGAATTTGAAAAAATAACTTTGAATCTTAGCAAAAGCACTCAAACATTGGTCCTGACTTTGCTCTAAAGCCAGTCTGAAGTCTATGGGATAGAGCAAGGCTCTCTTGGCAAACTCTGGGCAGGTTCCATTCCAGCTCTGAAACTTCAGGCCTAACAGTTCTTCCTCCAGAGAGTCACAGAATGTTTACCTGAGTCATTTGTGTGCAGTTCAACAGACACTCACGCACACTTCATCCACTATTCATGGAATGAGCATATGTTAGAGATGGTGTGTTAGAATCTACAGTCACTTTCTGTCTTCAGGAAGCTGAGTTCCTTAAATCCTCATGTCCTTCCCCCATTTCAGCAGAGTGTGCATTTGTACTATGCCTGGCACAAAGAATGACCTCCTGTTTGGGAATTGACTGGTACACATGGAGTGCATACACTACATTTGAGTGCAAACTGTTATATTTCTGTTTTTGTGGACACTGCACATGTCGAGGGACATTGCTCTTTATTTCCTGGGTAACCTTGAGGAAGTCACATATATATCTTGATTTCAATGTGTGTGTCTGTGTGTGTGTGTGTTTAAAGACTGTAAACAAAAGAGCCAAGTGCGACTGTGAGCAAACTAGAGTGCCACTGTCAAGATGTGTGGCTGAAAAAGCATCTCAGAATTAGGGGGTTCAGGGGTGGAAAAATTGTGCAAATCTTCTCTGTAAGTAGCTTTAAACCTGTTTTATGAAAATAGTAGGATCACTTTTGTACTAACTGCTCAACAAAACAGCAATGTAAGAAACAAAAAGCAAACTGAAAACTCCCCAAACCATAGCCCCAGGAATACCTCCTAGAGACTCAACTTTACAAATCCCCAGTGAATTAAATCCAGGCTTCAGGCTTACCGCTCAGTGAACTGGGCACCAGATGGACCCTGACTGTTCTGAAGAGGCAAAACATTCATAGTTCACGGTGAAGGATTGAATGCTTTCTCCCAGGTCAGTGGCCATAAATTCTAACACTTGGCTACTTTCCTCATTTATATTCAAGTATTAGAATTTATGGCCACTGTAATAAAGCAAGAAAAAAAATAAATGAAAGGCAAACAAATTGGAAAGGGTAAATTATATGTATTTGTATAAAACATGATTTCTATGAAGAAATCTTATAGAAGTTGGATAAATAAAACCTAATTTAAATTTTTTTCAGAACTAACAACTGATTTCAGTAATGTTACTGGAAATGTAATTACCATGTAAAATAATCATGTTTATAAATATATATGTACATATATATGAATATGTATATATATATATAACAACTGTAAAAAATAAATAGAAAAATGCAAGTTACATGCTCTGTCTTTGAGGTATCTGTAAGACTCTTACTAGCATATGATTCTTCTTGGAGTGATTGAATTTTAGAAGTTGGTAACAGTATTGTTGGTTCTCCTGGGAATGTGCTTTGTGTGCCTGGTTCAGAGGACATGGTGATAAGGGCTATAGACTAAAGGTACAGCTCTTTAGTTAAGCTGCATAAGGAATACTTCAAGTTGCCAAGCTATTGCTGTTCTGAAGTAAAGGAAAGATGATGTGCATGTACCAAGGGCCACTCTCAAGGGCTCTGCAAATAGACCCCATGGAAGGAGAGCTTCTCTAACAATGAAGAAACATGGCTTGTTAAATGGGAGGTGACTGGAGGGAACCAGTTCCACTCTCACTGTGCTGGGGGAAGGGCAAGGGATGGGTGACCTTGAGTAGGTTTGGAGGCTGGATCTGTTGGTGTGGGATTCGGTGTAGGAAAAAAAAAAAAGTCAGACAAGTTGCAAGGCCCTGTTTTGTAAACATGAGGTCAGTTAAAAACATGTATATGTAAATAGGCAGAGGAGAACACTGATTTATGTGTGCTGGAGAGATCGGGGTTTCTTGCAATGTGGATGGGAGGAATTCTTGAGAGAAATTTGTTAAAACAGAAAGGGGATTGGTAATGAATGATTGAAATCCACATGGAGGAGCCCAGGACTGCCCCAGAGAGGGGAAAGTGTCTGTCTTCCTTTGTGTATGGAAGATACAGGGACAAGGAAAGGCCATTCAGGGGGAACATGAGGCTTGAAAGAGGGAGCCCTGAATGAGACCCAGAGACCAGGGCAAAATTCTTCTCCACTCAAAATTATGGTTGCAGAGTGCCAATGCCGTGTCATCAGAAGCTTCCCAGAGTGCTCCTGAGTCCAGTCTGAGATGCTTCATTTAGAGGTAGGAAAGTTAAAACAAAGGAGTAGGAAAGAAAAAAGAGAGGAGAAGAAGGAGAGGGAAAGGGAGGGGAGGGGGAAGGAGAGAAGAGGTGAAGAGAGAGAGAGAAATAAAAATCATAAGAAAAGGGGCATTTGGTAATCTAGGATACTTTATTTTTCTTTTATTTCTTATTTTTTTTTTTTTGAGGTTCACTTTACAGCTTCTGACATTCGGAAAAGTTGATGCCATGTCTCATGTTTACAGAGCATCTGCATAGCTCGATCATTCTCCAGGGACCACATTTCTCTTCCTCATCATGTCTGTGAGGCATGTCATCAGTTCACAATAGTCTGTCTGATGGCAGGGTCCCCGATTCACAAACTCCTCAACACTGAAGCCAGAACTCAAATGTCAACTGCTTCCCTTGGGAGGTGGAGAAAGTTTACACCAAGGCAGCAGAAGGGTCATGGCCAAGGTCACAGTTGAAGACACTGAGAGGCCACACTGCACGTTTCCTGCTCTTCTAATTCCCTTGTACAACTCTAGTGACTTCACTTTAATGCGGCCACCCCCCGCCCCCCAGTCTCTTTAAGTGGCCAAGTCCAGGAAGAACACCTTGCAGGGATCCTGGGCTCTGAAAAAATAGGGAAAACAGAGCTAATGGGGTCTGTGTGGCTAGAGACTGAGCTACCGGCTCAAAACTGGAGACTTCTGTTAAATCGGAAAACCCAGCTAAGGGAATGTGGTGAGGACCAGAGCCAGGGAGGCAGAGGCTGATATGGAACTGAGTATAGAGAGAAGCTCAGTGGACTTGATTTTTGGGAGGTCTCAGGCCGTTTTTCCAAATCCTCTTTAAGTTAGCCTTTGGTAGACAATGCGGAAATGAGCATAATTATTAAATGTCTGCAGTTTGCCATGCTAGTCGGTGGGAGAAGGCAGTTTGGTTCTGTCTCAAGAAATATTTGATCGCCTTTCCCTCTTATTTGTCTGTCTGAAGCCGATCTCAACCTGCCTTGAACAATCTGGCCAAACAGAAAGGGTTATGCTCTGAAATGCACATGCGCATGTTTCTTTTCCCTTCTCTAAGTAGGAGAAAGAGTTTTACCCCTGCCATTCGGACACAAGCATTTCTGACCCCTGCTGATCATCTGAACATGAAATATGAATATGGGCTAAATCACAGTCAGGGAGAAAACTCCATGAACTCATTGGCTCTCTGGCCCCGGCACCCAAACACAGAAGGACCCCTGAAATGAATGTTGGGTGCCACAAGACAGCTACCACCCCCTTCCTAGCTACTGCATAATTCCCTATGTTCTTAGAGTCCTAAGAGCCAGCCTGTGGCACTGGGTCTGGAAGTAGGCATGCCTCAGTCACGTAGGGATGCCCCCTCCCACCCCCCCACCTCCGCACCTGCTTTCTGCAAGCGTCTGATCAGCACAGGAGGCCCTCGTCTTGACATGATGCTATGGTGAGTGACCTCTGAGGTCTCACGGTGAAGGGAACAATTACATAACCAGACCCAACCATGCCAAAATGAACAAACACATAAGGAGCTGGGCCGGCCGCCTGGAATGCAGGGAAGCAGGGAGGCAGAGACACATCACAGAGTGGGCCCAGCATCCACCTCAGAGGACAAATATATTTTTAGGAGACTGTCCAGCTTATCCCGACATATTCTTTTGCAGTGTCCCAAAGCTTTATCCTAAGATAAAACGTTCATTACAAGATTGCAGTCTATCTCTGTCTTAGGTGATGCAAGTCCATGATTTTAGATGGTCCAGGTTCTGCTACGGGATGCATTTCTCATCATTTACTGTAGCAAAGGATGGCTATTAAACAGTAACATGGGGAGATTTTACACTCACTCCAAGGCACCTAGAACTGAACTTCCTGTTGCCAGGTTCTGGGAAAGCTGTGCTCTGGCTCCCACATTGACAGATGAACCGAATCTTTCAGCCATTCACTTATTTTCTGTGCTGCTACAGATTGTCACTGTGTTCAGGTGCTGGGAAAATGAGGAGAAAAATTTACCTTTCGGGACAAATGATAGTTTGAGTATTTATTTACTGTAGGAGAGGTACTGTCTGCAAGTTGGTGAATCACTTCCCTAGTTCATGGAAAATAGTTCAGGCTAGTTATGCCATTTTATGGCAGCATGTCATCAACAGACATTGAACCACAGCGGCTTTTGTCTCAAGAAGGGCTGCATGGGTTCACAGTTAAACCTAGCATCTCTTACTATGAGGCTCAAGGCTCTAACATCCTCTCCTTTAAAAATTGGAGGTGGTGTGTGCCTGCCTTCCAGCCTGGAAATCAGTGACTGTGTGGACAGCAGCACTTTGTGAACTGCCTGTAGATATCAAATGCAAGGGGCTACTTGTATAGGACAGAAGTTTAGGCTTCCTGACTGCTAAGGTTCAAAATGGCCACAGACATTCTACCATGCTTAATTCCTGTTGGGTGGTATTCTTAATGCAGCTATTGGTCTTTATACATATGTACATACATACATTATACACACACACACACACACACACACATACACATGTATGTATAATCAATGACTTTTGACAAAATTGACATCTTAACAAGCTACAATTTGGTACATATTACCTACTCTGAATATAGCCTAAAAATGTTCTGGAAGGCAATGCTGGAGAATGTTGCCGAATGTGTTCCTCTAAGTAACATATTCTAAGGATTCCATTGTCTGCTGCTGGAGAAAATGGAGTCAGAGCAAATTAATGGCTTTCTATGGATCATGTAAGATGCTTTGGTAGGGCCTAGACTTGACTCATATCTGTTTTTAGGAAATTGGCAAAGCTTGCCTCTCTTGGTTCAACTCTTTCACTTTCTGACTGTACGGTTTTTAGTGACATTTACTGATGGTACCAATGGCCGACATGCCAAGGGCTTTGCTCTTTCTCACAAGCCTGTGCTTGCCTTTATTAATGCTGACAGTATGGACCACCACATTCGGATATCGGCCGGCTGCTTGTCACTGGATTCGTCTAGGAGATGCTGTTGTGTTGGGTGGTAGTTGTCATGGCTATGACGTTCATGTGACTCTTTCATCATTTCTGAGTTTCACTGTTCATTTTAATTACATCAGTTTCTGTGGATGGTTTCAGCACAGCCATTTGATTGGAATCAAATGAGCAAACAAACAGATCTCTGTGTTTTCGTGTGGACACCTGGATCTGCATCTTGAACAGAATATTTACTAATCAACCGAAGTTAAGCTCGTTGCTCAACCCCTCCAAGGTTTCTTAATCCCCAGAGAATAAAAATAACGTATTCACAATGGCTTCAAATTAGCAATGCAAAAACAACAGAACATATTCTCTCTTAGTTCTGGAGGCCAGAAATCTGAAATCCAGAGGGAACGTTCCTTGGGAGCATTAGGAGAGAATCTAATTCTTGCTCCCCATATTCCTGAGCCCAAAGCCCTATTACTCTAGACTCGGCCTCCAGTTTTATATGACTGTTTTCTTTGTCTTTCTGTGTTAGAAGGGTATTTACAAAATGTATATTTGAAAAAACTTTCATCCATGTGTCTCCAGTGTGATGAGCATTTTCTCCTTGTCCCTCCCTCTCATTTCTCTCCCCTGCCACAGTCCCGCTGGATGGGTGGACTTCTGCACGTTTATGTCACCTGTATATACATGATTTTATGCATCAATATAAAATCTTGAAACTACAACGACAGAAAGCATACAGTATTTGTCTTTCTGAGACTAGCCTAATTCACTTATGAATATCTGTAGTTGCGTCCATTTTCCTGAAACAACCTAACTTCATTCTTCTTTATGCCAGGGAAAGTTTCGCTGTGTATACATGCCACTTTTTCCTTGTCTGTCCCTCTGTTGCTGATCACTTAGGATGGTTCTGTGACTCAGCTATTGTGAATCCCATTGCAATAACACTGACATGAAGTATCTCTGGGATAGGTTGATTTCTAGTCCTTCAGATAAACTACCCAGGAGTGGCAGAGCTGGGTCATATGGTAGATTGACATTCAGTTTGTTGAGGAACCTCCAGATTGACTTCCATGGTGGCTGGAGCAGTTGACAGTACCAGCAGCAGGCTGGGAGGGCTGCCTTTTGTCCACACCCTTCAGTACCTGCTGTTACCTGTCATTCTGACTGGGGTAAGATGGAATCTCTGTGTAGTTTTGATTTAGAATTTTCTGATAGCTAGTGAAGCAGAATATTTTTCCATATTGTTTGTTGGCCATTTGTGCTTCATCTTTTGAGAACTGTCTGTTCTTTTCTCCAACCCATTGATCAATTAGGAATATCTTTGTTGTATGTAGGATCCATCTAGATAACCCAGGATCATTACCTTGCTTCAAGAACCCTAATTTAATTATACTTCCAGACACATGTTTTCGAGTAAGGAGTTAGAATTGGATGTGGACATTGGTTCCCAGTAACCTCCATTCAACCCACTACAGGTTTCACCAGTAGGAGTGTTGGGGAGCTGAGTTAATGGCTGCCACACTAACAGGGCTCAACAAATGCCAGCGTTTTCCCACGCAGGAATTGAGGGGGAGATCTAATTGTCTTCTTTAAAACTGAGCTTCAACCTGGGAAACTTGGCTTATGCAGAGCCTAAAAGAGCTGCCGTTTATTGTGTCCCTGCTGTGAGCTGACAACATGCACATTTTGCCTGAATTCATCCTCCCAGCTGTAAAACTGGAGGCTAGAGCTCCGACTTGGTGGGGCACACAGTCTGTACCAAGCTGAGCTGGGTTAATTGCAGGATGTCCCAAATGTTCTCTGCATACACCACGCTGTCTCTCCCACTTAAGGAAGTAACTAGCTGAACAGACATAATGATCATCTCATTCAGGCTCCTTGAGAAGTATTCCCCATTACAAGCAAGCAAGGAGAGCGCATGGCCGGCCTTGTCATTCTTATTTCTAGACTAACCAATCTCAGACAAGGAAAAGATCCATGCTTTCTCTTGAGAAGTGTGTATATTTTCCCATGTCTCCAAAGCCATTTTGTGTGCAGTGAGTGTGGTTAGACTATTAATCAAATTCTTAATAGAAAAGTTTTCTGGAAGAGAGCACACTATGAATTATGGAATATTTGCCTTTGCTTGCCTCATCTTTAAAACGTGGAGCGCCACGATTATATATCTCCTGCATGAACACTAGGCTTTTCAGAAGAGCACTCTGTTGAGATTTATTGAAGTGTTGGAGCCCGTACTAATGAAAAGGTACACTGTGGAATCTTCAGCTCACTGAATTGAGTTCCTGGGGAGAAACATTCATATGTCTGTGGGTTCCAGGTTTGGAGTAATTTTCACACTGAATGAGATTTTCTTCAGGATTAGTTCGCCCTCTGAATGTTCTGTGGGGCCACCATAGGTGTAAGGACACCATTGGCAGGATCAGAAAGCAGAGCTGCCATGACCTTGAAGCCAATATACCTGTGGTCCTCTTGAACTCAGTTAGGGATCACTGCCTCTTAAATGAGGCAGGAACCATTTTGCTTAGCTCTGAATCAGTGCATACAATTTTGAATGATTCTCTGTGGGCCTAAGCATTGAACTGCTACTAAGAACACTGATGGGCCAGGGGAAGCCTACGCTGAGAAGGGACAAGGATTATGTGGGCTCCATGGAAACCAGGAGACACTTGAAAGAGGCATATTGTGGTCCTTCAACATGCAAGTCCATGCACCTGGAGATAATCAGTGTTTCTCAACCGGTGGGTCACGACCCCCTTGGTGGTTCCCTATCGGCTGTCCTACATACCAGAAGTTTGCATTACAATTCATAGCAGTAGCAAAATTACGATTATGAAATAGCAACAAAAATAATTTTTATGGTTGGGGGTCGCCACAATATGAACTGTATTACAGTATGGCAGCATTAGGAAGGTTGAGAACCACTGCTTTAGATGGTGACATTTCATGATGAATGAAGTGCTAAGGTTGACCCCCAAAGGCCTACTGAATGTCTATGACGATGGACTAGTGCCATTCTGGATTGTGGTCCTATGTTCCTAAGTGAACAATATTAGATGCATTTAGGAACTATATATAAAAGCTTTAGATTTTAAAAATACTCTTAAATATGTTTGATTTACTCATTAAAAATGCTTTAGATTCAAGCAAGTTTAAAAAAAAAAAAAACACCAGGCTTTAGAAAAGTTTCTTAGATGAAATGACTTCTCCAGATGAGGGGTAATATCTTCCTTCTCTAAATGATGGTCTGCTGCTCATTATAATTCTAGGAAGATGAGCATTGAGGAGTCCCAAGTAACCACAGGAGAAAATATTAATTCTCAATTAGCATCAGTTAGAAAGTCATGTATGTATTCATTGCCTGTGAGGTCAGTGCTAACACAGAGGCTGGCACTCCTGCAGATTCAATGTCTTGCTTGAACTTTGTACCTCGACCAGTTTGACACTCATGGTTCCATCTTGATGGCTCCTCAAAGGTTCTCCTGACTTTGAAGCAGGTTGGACTCCAATGTTTCTGCCTGTTGGCTGTTTATTACTTCCACCAGAACACAGCCATAGCTCCATATTAAGGAGAGCTAGGATGGACTGGGTTGCTCCAAGGTTCTGTGTTCACTGATTTGAGAAATTGGATTGAAGAATCCAAAGAATAGATATTAATGTCTTCATTTTTACACTTAGAGTGTTTAGAAAACTGGCTAGTAGAGACTCAACTAATGGAAGTCAGAGACGGTGTTTGAACTACAGTTGTCTGGATTCAGAGTCACTTTCCTCCATTTTCACAAGTGGTGTCTCTGTCCACCAGATGGGAACATTTTTCTGTGCAGACACCACATTTGCTTTGCTTTTTGTGTCTTCATTATTTTCATCAGAACCTGGGCTACATTAATCATGTTCTGGAAATTTCTTTAGTGTCATGAAAAGTTCGTTCTCAAATAGATGGGTCCTGGAAGGAGCTGGACATAGACAGACATGGCTGCCCTAACACATACTCAGTGAAGAAAGAGGTGAACACAGATACACATACACCCACACAAACACACATGCAAAATACACATAAGTCTAAATGTGTGCACACTTACCTTGATGAAATGGATACAGAGTCCCTGGTCCCTAGTCAGAAGACCCATAGTATCTCAATGATAAGCCCTCTGACATGTCCAACCTGCAAGAACACCAAAATTGCTATAGGAAAGAGGCTACTGTCTCACACCCTTGCACCCTGGAGGCCTGCACTTCTCAGGCAAAGCAGTCAACTGGACCAAAGAGCTAGTGCATGACGACTCCAGACAGAGAGGACTGTGTCTATTTCCTTTTAAGGTCGCCCACACAGTTGCCTCCAGCAATAGCAAGAACAAGCTTATTTGCTATTGGTTAGTCTCTCAGGATTGCCTTAAATGATAGCACACAAGGCATTCTAAAACAGGAGATGCCTGTTCTCTTCCAACACTGGAAGCCAAATGTCAGAAATTTAGGCATGGCGGGGATACCTCATCCTATCTTTCTTTCATGGTCTTGTCACACTGCCTCCTCTTCTGTTTCCTCATCTCTGGTCATCTTCTAAGGATGCATGCAACTGTGCTGAGTTCCACATGACAAAAACTCAGCATCCAAAATCAAAAATTATGCAAGGAGAAAGAACTTTCTCAGCCAAAAGTAACATCCTTAAGTTTGGGGGTTTAGGTTGTGGACATAACCTGTTGGGTGTCACCATCCACCCTGGAACAGTTTGTTCAGCTTCCTGAATCTCCTTGAGAAGACATGTGCAGAAGCAAAACCCTAGGGTTAGGGTTAAAGTGGTTGCACTCAGGAGTCTGTATTTAGTCTAGATTCCCTAAGTGATTCAAATGGGACAGGCAGCTAGGCAAAGCCCAGCCTCTAGATTATCCCAGGACTTAAATGACTAAGGACATCTCCAGGATGGTCATCCTAAAACACAAGTCAGAATATGTCACATCTCAGAGTAAAAGCCCTGAGTGCTGTCCTGGATCTCGCTCTGTAGAGCAGGCTGGCCTCAAACTCACAGAGATCCACCTGGCTCTGCTTCTCGAGTGCTGGGATTAAAGGCGTGCGCCACCACCTCCCGGCTCACAAATGCTTCTCTTGCTTTGCATTCTCTGTACAGACCTCCATTTCAACCACTCTCTCTTGCCCTCCTTCATTTGAAATTCTGAATTTTGGGGTTACTACTTCTCCTTGAACTAGGGCTTGATTTGATGGACTGACTCGCTCAACATCAGCGTTCTACTCAGAGCATGGAGCGTGATGGTGTGGTTGTTTTCTTGTCCCCCACTAGACTGTGAGTTCATTGAGACTGGAGCTCACACCTTTCTTCTTCATGGCATGTAGATTGGGTCACATATTAGGAATTCAATGTATATTTACCATTAAATGAAGAACAAATGATTATAACTTTCACATGACATTTCTCTACCTTTCAGGGTCACTACCAAATTTTCTTAGCATGTTAATTCCAGTGGAAATTTTGTTGAAAGACAAAATGTCCATTAATGGCACTTCAAACTGCATTATGTTAAAAACAAATAGTTGTAGTTTGGTGTTTTTTTTTTTTAATTGGTGCCGTATCTATTTCATTTGGGTGAAATTTCATAGTTTACAAAACACATTTTCAGATTTCATCTCACATGTCAGTCAAACAAGTTAGGCAGGGCATACATTAATATCTTCATTTTTGTCACTGACAAACACAGATCTAGTTTGATTAACTGACTTGCCCAGGGATGAGCCAATGCTGTCTAACCCAAAGCTGGCAGAATTTTTACCACCCCAGTTTGGCACTCAAGTTGTCTACTCCAAACCTTGCTAGAAGCATGAGGCTAGGAATCAGCCGATGGGTGGTGAGCATGGACTATGCAGCAGCAGAGACCTAGCAACTGAAGGTGGGTCTGAGGGTCTGGTGCCTAACTGACCCAGCACCCTTCCTTTCTTTCTGTAAGAACCCAAGAGGCAAGAGTAAAGCAAATAACACTAGGAGTGTCTAGCTCACTGTAGCCAATGTGATTCCTGGATATGTGGTCCTGGAATATGTAAGAATGGTAGCTCAACATGCTAGAGGGAGTGGGCCAGTAAGGAGCATTGTGGGTTCTGCTTTGGTTTCTGCTTCCAAGTTCCTGCCTTGAGTTCCTACCTTGGCTTTCCTCGATGATGGGCTGTACCCTGCAAGCTGATATAAACCCTTTTCTCCCCACGTTGCATTGGGTCATGGTGTTTATCACAGCAACAGAAAGCAAGCTAGGACCCTAGCCATGATTTTCTGAAGTTAGAGAAGACAAAGAAAAGGATTCCAGAGCTGAGACACCTACCTGTCTTTGGGTGATGCTGCAAGGGCATCTCAAGGTCAACCGAGGGAAGAAGACCCTCAGCCCAGAGAGGAGGTAGTCTGAGGAAAACTCAAGCTTGCTTCCTTGCCTCACTTTTCGCTCCTTGGTGTGCCAGCCTCCACTGCTACCGTCAGAATCCAGCTTCTTTGGTTTCCAATGTGTCCTGAAGGCTGATAACAACCAGATTGAGACTGTTGAGTCAACAGCTTCAAGGCCTGAGCAGCTGCTGGTTTCAGCCTCTTTAGCGTTCAGACAGCCATTGTTGGACCTGTTGCTTAGAAACCATCCCAGAAATC